>JAQGAP010001348.1:0-20732 GCA_034697805.1 Orchesella bifasciata
CTGCATAATAAAGTAAAAGAAATCAAATTACTGCACTTATACTCAAACTCTGTAAAGTGCGAAAATGAAATAGTTTATACATTGGTCAAATCTCCAAGTGCAGATCTCTTCTTAGCATCCTTTTCTTTTTTCGGAGAGATATCAGCCTTTCTTTTATTTCCTCCGAGTCCTCCAATTCTGAGTTTCGTTGCTTCACGTGCTCGATTCATTTTAAGTCGGGATGTGATTTAGCAGCCCTAGGAGAGACCTAAACGTAATTATGAAATGGTTATAAAAATGTTACCTCAATGCAATGGATATAACTCTTTTTTGCTTTTAAATCTTACTTAAGTAATATTAATAATAATAATACTTGCTTACCTTCCAACAAGACTGCTAACAGTTTAGATTAAATGAGTCCTGAAAAGTTGGGTAGGTAGACGATCCAGGAAGTCTGGAACTTTGGTTGAGACGCTTCAATAGATTTCACACAAAGTAATGTGCACGTACGAAGTCCACTGCTGAGAGATTTCCGAGTTTCGGTCAATAAAACCTGAAGAGAGCAAAACAATTTAACACTTTTAATTTATGGCAGCTATCAGATTCCAATATTCACATGTGTACAACAAAGTATTCAAGGTAAATGACGAATACATAACATGACACATTTTTAATTTCACTGCGTGTTACATAATGGAGTAGTTACTAAAAGTAACCATGGCATAACAATGCATACGTCTTTGTCCGTAGAAGATGCAGTTGACAGAAACCGAAAGACACCATTCACCTACCATCCACCTTTAACCTCAGCTCCAACTGGGAGCCTCCAAGCCCTTTTACAGATCATATCGTTATGTCGTACGTACACAAAATCATCTTATCTCACTCATCACTCATATTTCTACCATCTACGTCCGTCTACAGGATAAGGGCCTACTTGCACTTCAGTGAGATTAACTGAAAACTGACTGATTACTAAATACGAGCTATCGTACCCTTAGAGCCATACTATCCTACAACATGTCGTTTTCAATGAAATTCATAAGCCGTCTACAGCAAGCCCTACAAATTATTCTCATCTGCAATAAATTAAATAAACAAAAAATGTACTCACCTGTTAAACAACACCGTAAATTAAATGCCTGTTAAATTAGTTAAAAAAATCTTTCGACTTCCCCACTTCTGGCTTCCACCTCCTAGTTTTCCAAAATGGCTAACGGAACGACGAAATCAAGTGCTCTCCTTCTTGCAAGTACTTTACCTAAACTACACATTAACTTTAAATGCAAATATATACAAATTTAAATCACTTCTCCTGCTGCATCTCCAAGTCCTACCAGTCCATCTACTTCTCCGTCCTAGCCCAAACTCTAACTCATGAAAAAAATGCTCAACGGTCGACGTCCGCAGGGTTCTACTTTGGCTGAACTGTCATAAAAGCAGAAAAAGGTGAACGTATGCGTACATTGTGCATGGAAAAATGTGCAACGGTCGAATGTCCTATCTCAGTAACATACGCAAATGTCCCGGTTCCCATCATAAACCAACCACAGAGGGTTCATCTGAGCGAGAGGTTGTCTTCTTGTGCACTAAAAATCCTATCCACAACCACTTCTCATTCCGTACGTACCTTTCCATAAGGATATGCCTAAATATCCCAATCGGATAAAAGGATATTACCAAAATTTATGTTAACTTTGTACACAAATTTTAAGATTGGTATAAACTTAGATGAAAGAGTTATCATTACTACAGAGTTTTTTTCTGATTAGTTTAGGTTTTTTTGTAGGAAGATAAAAAAACAAATGAACAGACCCTTTCCACTAAAGTTGTCTGTATGAACAACTAGGATATGGACGTGGTGTGTGGCTTTGCTAAAACACATTGATATTGGTATCGGATTTGTATTTGTACCTAAGTCATAAGTACAAAAAGTGTTTTTGTTCCTTGTGCCTTTCAAAATATCCATAATTTCCTACACACGCTGTGAATAAGTTTTGGAGAAAAGATATATACTGAAGAAGAAAAGCACACATTCAGTAGCTGACTGCATCCTTCCATTTCATTCTTGTTGATTTGTGTCGGCATCAGAAACCGAAGAAGGTAATGTTGAATGTACTTAAAATATTGAATACACGAATGCGACAAGAGTTAATATCTTTGTAAGCAAAGATTTCGGATTTGTAACGTGAATTGTGATATATTGGACACGATACACAAATGTAGAGGATGGCTGTATGACACAAACCAAAAAAAACTCTCAACTTTGTGGCTAATACTTACTTAGTAAATTGTTGTCAAAAGCTTAAAAGTTGGTGTTCCATAAAGGGACAACGACAGCTAAAAACACTGAGGTGGAAAGAGGAAAAGGTTGTATAATTATCTGTATTTCTCTCCAGAGATTGTTCATCATTTTTCATTGAGGACGGACAACAAGGAAGACTGCCACCGAAGGCCGAGTCTAATGTTGGTTTAGGGACGGACGGTGTGGTAAGTTTTATATTCAGTTTTACACTTTGGGAGTCCACGGGAAAGTGCCGAAAAAGTTGAATATAATGTAAATTAGTTATGTAAATGATTTCAGTAATGTTGAATGTAAACAAGCAGATATACTTTAGTGTAGATCGATGAACTAATGATTTACATTTGCATGTTTTCCTCCTGATAAAGATATAGATTGTGTATAAACAAATTGGCAATCGAATTATGGTCTTGATGAATGAATGGATGACGTAAACAATATTATAAATCGATGAGTGAAAGCACTTGACATAAGTAATTCAGTAAAGTAAAGAGTAAATCCATTAGGTAGATTAGGGACAACGGAAACTAGGTTGCATTTACTTTAAGGCATTCAGCATGTCATATGTATTGGGTGAAAGTAAATACTTGAAAATGAATACTTGTTAGCAGGTGGTTCTTACACTTTGAGTAATGAATGAGTTTTTATACATTACTGATTACTTTTACCTCAAAAGTTTGACCTATTACTCTACAGATACTAGATAGGAATAGAAAATGGAAATGTTGGGTGGGATAATGAGCGTGAAGTACTATTTGGCATATTAAGTTTTCAATAAAGTTTCAATCACTGATTAGTTTTGAAAAGCGCTTCCAACTCGTCTTGAGCCGAAAACATGTAATAGTATTAAATATTAATGTTTGAATTTTTATTTGATAACTTCATTTTTCCATTTCCAGGTAGTAAACGCTTACGAGGGAGTGGTTCTCATCATATCAGGGAATCTCCGGACTTTAACTGTTGCTGTCATTTTTTGTGACAACGCCTGATTGGTTCTAGTTAAGGCTCTGCAAGTGACAAAAAAGGACACCAACACGAGCTGAATTATTTAAATTTGTTGTAGAAGCATGAATTGCTGTACTTGTTTCTGTGTAAGTATTATAAAAAACTACCAGAAGAAAATTGACTTGGAACATATCTGAGCTTTTTTATTCAGGTCATTGTTGTGTACTTATTATAAATGCTTGCAAGTGCTTATAGTGATTGTGTGTATTCTTTACATTATCTTAGAAAACAGAACAGTAAACCAAAGCTGGTTGTGTACGCGATCATCAACAAGTAATTATGGGGGACTCGGACTCTCAAGTGAGAGTTCCAAAAGGAATTTTGAAAAATAAGTATGGAAGTAATTCAAGTTCTCGTGATAGTGGTGAGGTGATGGAAGTTGGAAGGCATTCATCAATGGGTTATGGAGGTGGATCATGGGAAACGCAAGTACTAGGCTCTAATAACCCTTTACCAGTACCTGTACCAGCTCCTCAGCATGGAATGAATATGCCGAATCCAGTTTTAGCGTCGATTGATCCAATAGCAAGAGGCTTAGGGTGAGTTGCCTTAAATTTAACAATTTGATTATTGTAAAAGTAGTTTAGTGTCTGTGGAATTCTTTCTTTACTGCTACCTTATAAGATTTGGGTATTTGTTGGGATTGAATTTTGGGTTATGCTGTTATTCAAAGCTAGATGAAAAGATGAGAAAGGAAAATGAGATGATGGAAAAATGACAGTATAGCCGTATAATGCACAATTACTAAGCATGATGACGTTTTATGTTGAGCTGTAAATGTGAAATGTAAAAATAATATGAAGATTGACTTCCCATCTACATTGGCGGAGTTTCCCCAGGTCTGGGTGAGTCCGTGTATACAGGTATTTTAAGCTAATAATCATCACTTTCAAGTTTAACTTTTTGTTGCAAAACCTCAAACTTTGTTTTGTACAGAGCGATTTATTTATTCGCGGACGTGTAATTCATTTCATTGACGATGTGTAAGCAATGTAAGGCTATTTTCCAGTGCAGTGGTATCAATCAATGTAGAGAGTACACAGATCACATCCTTAAATCGTCCTGTTTTGGATATGAATGAGTGATTCTGATATTTTAAGGATGTAAATCGATTAGACAGTCAAGATCGCACAAGCATTCAACATCATCGGCTAGTAAAACATATTTTGGCAGAGGCAGTGTGTAAATATTTCAATGGGGATGAACTTAGTAGATTTCTATTCATTCACATACATTCATACACGTATTTTATGTGACATTGTGTGGCCATCAAAATTAAGAGAGAGATTCTCAATTTACGTGTGCAGATCGGAATATTTATCCTTGCAACAGAAGTTGCATGAGTTTATAAAAAGCAAGCGAGAGTTGCTTTTCCGGCCACTTGACGATGACGAAACTCCGTTGAGCGATGTAAAAGGAACACTGCGAAATTCAGAAGGTTCGACGTTGTAACTAACTACAGAGAATATCAGTAGTTTTCAAACAACTTTATTCTTATTTACAACTTTATCAAATTTTGAATTTCATGATTCTAAAGCTTATAATTTTGTATAGATCATTACGCTATTGTTCCAAGCCTTGACCACTTTCTCAAAGTCGAGCCTGCTGAGATTAAACGATTCTTCTATCAGGTACTTTTGTTAACCACGTGTTAGTTTTTTTTAAATATATGCGAAGGACAAAGCTTACTACGCATAGTTTCTTTTTTCAGAATGCCCAAGTAGGGGACATAGTTATAGGAAGAGTTATATCCAGAAGCAGCTCTGGTGTTTACATCAAGTTGCTGTGTACGGAAGGTGGTAAACATATTATTTTAGAGGAACTTGGAGTGAAAACCTTTTGTCCAACCCAACAGTCTGTGCAAATTGTTGACCCAAGAGATCCAAATAGATATTTTGAAACGGATGACCTTGTACGCTTGGAAATACTGGAAGTCAATCCAGATTCCGAGAAAATAGTTTCGGGAATGAAAGGCGTTACTTTAAGTGCAGAAACGCAACATTCTTTTCAGTTGGGTTTGTTTTCTCGTCATGATCTACCTCGATATTACTTGTAAGTGTTGTTTAAAGCTACATATTTGGAAAGTAAATTGAGGGAAATATTCATGCTATTGTGTTACTTTTGATTAAAAAAATGTCGATTTTGTACATAGACTATCAAAGTATAAACACAGCGGTGACTTCAAGTCCAGACGTTCATATGAAGAGATGCTGCTAGAAAGTCCTGGATTTCAAAATCCTAATAGTGTTAGTCACTTGGCATCTAGTATGGGAGTTTATCATAATTCCAATTCCCTTATGAAGGGCTTCAGGTATTTGAAATAAAAACACTCATAACTTGGAAGAAATATTCTGTTAGCATTTGTTTTTTCATCAGGACGGGATTTCCAGTCAAGGAGATGGCAACACAGCTTCGTCGTACCCAAAATGCGAAATGGGCCCATGGACATGTGGCAGAAGGAATAAAATATTTTAAACTAGGAAAATTTACCGAAGCATTCCAATGTTTGAATAATGCGTTAAATATTGATGCGGAAAATGTTGAAGGTCTTGTCGCACGTGGTGCCTTGTGAGTGTTCCAGTTACATGCATAATTCAATTTAATAGTTTGGCTGATGTTGGTTTGACTAAATATTAGCAGATAGTCAAGATTAAGAATGTTAACGGTAGGAGAAAATGATATCCGCGACTTTACTATGATGTTTGTCACATAGACCGGAAATAAAGTCTGTTTCATGTTCTGCGCCTTGCTGATTTTATTGTAGAATTAGCATTGGAAAAGAATCGCTCTAGATTTTTTTGTAACGGATCTGTCTGTGTGAATATGTAGATTTAATACCAAATCATGGCAGTTGGCAGTGGAAATATTCTTAATTGTTTGTTTTTGTTTGTTTGAATTTTAGGCATGCCCACAACGGAAATTTTGATAAAGCCATTGATGATTTTGAATCTGCGTTAAAGTTCAATCCAAATCATTTCAACGCTAGAAAGTACCTTGCGGAAACACTTGTTGCTTATGGGCGACAGTACGTTAACATTGTGTTTTATATTTTTTATATTCAAAACAACAACTTAAAGTCAGTTTTAATTCATTATTTCTTAATTTTATTATAGACAAGAAAGTCAAGGGAAACTGGAGGATGCCATCGCATCATATTCCAAAAGTTTAGTGGTTCGTGCAGATCACAAAGAAGCTAAGGAGGCTCTTTGGTCATTACATGCTAGAACTGAAAAATTGGATCCCTCAAAGATGACTGGAGCTGCAGCTGCTAAAGCAGCCGAGTTGAAGGCGAAATTGAAGACCATTTTGCAAAGTGAGCTTGGATTAAAAATGGAAAGCAAAACTTCTAAAGAAAAGAAATCCAAAAAGGATAAAAGGAGGAAAGATTCTTCCGCTTCGGAGGATGAATCTTCTTCGTCATCATCATCCGACGAGTCTTCAAGTGATTCTTCTTCATCTGGATCTGGATACAAAAAGAAGTCTAAAAAGCGGAAGAAGAG
The DNA here is from genome assembly GCA_034697805.1 of Orchesella bifasciata. Taxonomy (NCBI): domain Eukaryota; kingdom Metazoa; phylum Arthropoda; class Collembola; order Entomobryomorpha; family Orchesellidae; genus Orchesella; species Orchesella bifasciata. The sequence continues at coordinate 6,787 of JAQGAP010001348.1, forward strand.
AAAGTCAAAGAAAAGCAAAAAGAGTAGAAAAGATTCAGGTGGGGACCGAAAACGCGAGATGAGTTTAAGTCCATTTTCCAAACGGTTGGCTGAACCGCAGGGTGGAGGTCTGTCGTCTGGATCTGCCTTCACAGGCTTAACAGATTCCACATATGCAGAGCTACAGTTGGGCATTCCAAAGCATGAAAGAGATGGTAAGCTTAACATATTTATTATCTCTATACATTTTAAGATTTTTTTTATTAAGCATAATTATTATAAATCCATGATTTGTTTCATGCAATAGGTGATGATTCCGATACTGAATCAAAACGATCTAGCAAAAGAAGCAAAGATAAGAAACGGTCAAAGAAAAGCAAGGACAAGAAAAAGAAACGGAAGCAGGCCTCTTCAGATTCTTCTTCGTCGGATTCTGATACGTCACGTTCGAAGAAAAAATCAAAGAAACCGGCTACAGCTGAACCTGCGTAAGTTTTTACTCAACAAAAGTTGAATCAATGAATCATTTTGTTATACGTGTGTTGTCAGTGAATTTTGGTAATGTAAAATTGAATTGGAATACTACAGGCCCCTGCAAGGAATTTTACCGGACCTGGGGGATCTAGAAGCAAAGCTGAGTGCTTACTACTCAAAGATTGAGCAAGGTAAAATCGAGACGAAATTACCAAAGCGTTCTCCACCAAGAGAAAAGAGCCCGGAGCCCATTAAAAAGCGACCTAGAGAACTGTATGACGATATCCCACCAAGGGTTGTAGAGAATGTACCACCTCCGAAAATGGTGGAACATGAAAAGTTAGCTTATTTTATTACATTTAATCATGTACATATGTATTTTTCCCAATAGTGTTGGGTATTTGATGTATTTTCACGTGTGTGGTTTGGTCTATTTCAGACTACCCGAGAAATCCTTACCTTGGAGCGAAAGAAAATCTTCTGGAAAGATTGATCTTCAAACTGATGAGTACGGGAACATGCCCGAGACTCTGTAAGTCATTTACAGCATTGCATTGTTTGTCATGTATCCAACGGTTGAAAATTGATTGATGATGTATTACATTTATTCATGATTTAGTGTCCGCACTGTTGTTAATCAGATTCCGGAGCAGAAGGGAAAGTTTGAAATGAAATTCAAGCCAATGAATTCAGGTGCTCCAGAAAATGAAAATGGCACCGGTACCTCTGCCCCACCACCTCCAGATTTAGGGTCAAAATGGAGACCATTGGGAGCTGCTGTCCCTCAAAGTGAAGCAGTAAAGAATGCATTTGAACGGGAATCAATGCATTCTGACGATGATAGGAAGGACGACAAGGATAAATCTAAGGAAGAAAGAAATTATCGAAGGCGATCACGTTCATCAACCCGGTCCCCGGCAAGACGGAGACACCGAAGTAGGTCTTACTCCAGCAGGAGTCGTTCTAGGTCCAGGTCTAGGTAGCCAATGCTCACAATAATTATTTCATTAATAATACTTGTCAATGTCTCCAAACCATCCTTGCCTATCCCTGTGACATTTTTACCGGTGACTGCGTTATTAATTTGCAGATCATATTCTAGATCTCGATCAAGATCCCGTTCACCGTCTTATAGACGTGACAGAGATCGTAGATCTTATCGTAGAGACGGAGGTGGCGGTGGCGGTGGAGGTGGAGGGTATCGTGGTCGACCAGCAACACGATTTTTCCGTGGCTACAATTATCCTAGAGGGGGTGGAGGTAGTAGACGTCCATTTAATCCCAGGCCATCATTTAGGGACAGAGACCGAGATTTTTCCAACAGGAGCAAGTTTAGGAATCGCTTCAGTCATACTCCATCAAGGTCGGAAAGGAAAGCTACCTTATAATAATTTCCCCTATTTACTTCTTTATGTGGTGCATGTTCCAAGTAATGAAAAAACCTTTTTGTGACTTATAGGTCACGATCCAGGTCCAGGTCTAGATCAAGAAGCATTACTCCAAAGGATCGCAGACGCGATTCATCTAGAGATCGTAGGGTAAGCCCTGTCACTTTTTTTAAAAATATTATATACTTTTCTAGAATAGCGAAAGAATGGAACTTTCGACATTCATTTCAATCTATTGTTTATATACCTTACATAAAGAATTATTGCTATTTTCAGTCATATACACGTGAAGATCGTAGTGATAAATCTGCTAGCCTGAGTCAAGAAACTCATAGTAGCAGAATGGAAGCAGATAGTGTTTCGCAGTCTCAAGAAGAAAAACCATCCCCAGTTGATACTGAGATCCAAATCGGTAGTTTGAAGACTACTAGTGCTGCGGACGTGGAGTTCTTGTTGGACAAGCGAAATGCAGAAAAGAAAGAAGAGATGCGGAAAAGTAATCCAGAATTTTTCCGGGCTACTTAAACTTACTAGGTATTACCTTACTTGTACCGAACAGTATGAGAAATATTTTTGTGTTTTGACTGATGAGCAGTCAAGATTGTCAAAAATTAAGGGGAATGAGAATGAAAAACTTATCTGAAATTTTAAACCACAGAATTATAATTTTTACTTGACTTGTTCTTCAACTCCTTATGAAATTATCTTAATTATATAATCTATTAATGTTTTTCATTGCATAATATAGCTATGATTACGTTACGTTGTAGTTTTTAGTTTGTTCAGTTGTTCAAATAGTTTTGAATATAAATACATAAGATCCAGAATTTAATTTCTAGTATGTTTATGTTCCTTTGTCACTGGAGATACATAATATGTTATACCACATACTGTAAAATAAAACATCTCGAAAACTAATTTTCAGAAATTCAAATCATACACGCATAGTTGTTTATTCACATTCATGTATCGCTCATAACTTTCTACTTTGTACAAAGTTTGATAACTCACAAAAGAGTTTTAGGGATAGGGACTAGTTCAGTATTCGGTAGTGAATGAACAATACATTGCTTTCACCTTCCCAGCATTTCGCTTAGTAGGAAACTTTTCGAAGAAAATCATCATCTTCCCATTGACATGCTGAAGTCATAAAACTATCAAAAAAGAAAGAACAAGAAGCCAGTTTGCATCATGCCAATCAAAATCATTTATGTTCTTGCCGAGATCAATTATAGAATAGACGAAGCCATCTCACTCAGACAGAAGCCAAAAAGCCATACTAGCTGTCAGTGTTCTGTTTCTGCTGTGTTATGTTATGGACATTACATGAGTTCCATACGCTCAGAGATTCAGCAACTTTTCTTGGTGTTCATGGATAAGAAAACCCATCGCATAACATGTATTATGCATCAGATATCTATATGAGTTCGCATTGCATCCCATCGCAAGTCCAAATTCAAGTGAGCCAAGCCAAATAAGCCGATCTTTTGGTTTGTGCATATTATGTATTTTCTTCCATATGCCTCTTTCTATAGGTATTATATAATACACATACAGCAGACGCTAACACCTTGCATTGCATTGTATTTATGTTATGATATGTTAGAAATTTTGACTTTGACTTGACGTGCATGCATATGGAATAGAATGAGACTCAGACTGACTAACCAACACAAAAGGTATTTTCACAACAGAACGAGAGAAATCCCTTTGAATTGTACAGAAGGAACGGAAGAGAACACTATTGCTAATTAAGGATATCATGATGTGATACGATATGTATGGTGTTTGTAGGCGTGCGTATTTGAGCAACTGAGATGAATGAGACGACCATACACTAAAATCTCGTAGCCAAAGTCTGGCACAAAAAGAAAATGTAAAGGTTTTTAGCATCTGATCATCAGACTCGATCTGACTTGAACTTATATGAAGTCCAGGCGACATACACAAGTGTGTACGGAAGACAGCTGCCAGTAAATAAATGTTACATTACTACAAGAGATCTCAATTTTTCATCGGATCCTCGTCCCATTATAGACGTGTGCAAGTGCAACTACGATAGTTTATTTGGTTGCTCAAGATTTGACGATCGGTTGATTGAAGTGTATCAAAAACTGCTGGCTGGGGAGTATGGACGTGAGAAAACACTTTTCCAAATATTTTGAGTGAAGCTGACAGAATGTAAATACACCTTGACCTTATTTCTGCAACTTTTAACTGATTAAAATTTGCGTCGATTATTGGGTGGAACTGGTACCAGTTTGTACTGATCGAATCGAGGAACCCGATAACCGACCGATACTTTGTGGGTGTCCACTTTTTATTTTTAGGACGTGTGTGGTGTGACGTTTGAAAATAAGCTTGGTAAATATTGTCTTTAACTTTTTTTTCCAAATTTCGTATGATGTACAAATGATCAAGATAAGCGTTTTATATCATTTACAATATACTACCAAATGCTAATGCTTCAAAACTTTTTCTTTTGACAGGAACAGACGAAGGGATAAACTTGCCATAGTTGACTACACTCAGCATTCCTTGTTATCTGCCAATTTATAGATAGTTAGACTTTAGGGTAAATGATGTTCAAAGAGTTCTGCTGTATAGGATTCCCTTAATTATCCTACAGTAGTTACCAATGTTCACAAATCCGTTTCGTTTTGAGTCAGGGAAAATTTAGGTTTGGGCTTGGGCATTGTGAGAATAATTGTTTTTCTTCGTAATTTTCTAAATTTTGATACGTATAGGAAAATTCAGGTATAATTGATAGCAAAAAATTTGGGCATTAGCGATTAGGGCAAGTTTTATATTTTTGACGTAGTAGAACCGTGGGAATAATCATTGGGAAGTCAAAATTAAACCGGAGAAAGTCTGGAGAAAGGATGATAAGCCGATTTAAAAACGCACTGCTGAACGCAGTAAGCTCTCCTGTGCTGGATTCCAGCAATACATCTTCTGTAAGTGGTCGTGGTGGGGGGTCTTCTTCTACATCTACTTCTTCTTCTGCTGTACCTCATTCTTATTCTTCTCCACATCTCAACGGCAATTCTGAAACTTCACTTACAAATAAAAACGCTCGTTTACAGCAACCTCAGCATCACGGCAGCTCCGACTACAATGCGGGTTCGAATGGTTTCCAGGAAAGGGTCAAAAGATATGAGTACGGTAGACCCCACTTTCTCCAGTTGAATTCGCCAGATGAGATCGCTGTCACGGCGGATCATATCGTGAGACCTATCATTGTGCCCAGAGATTTGACGCATCTACCATGGGAAACTGGATATGCTGAGTATTATCATAATACATGTTTAACATATAAAAAAATAATATATTCCAAGGTGTTACTGGGAAATTCATTTGGTTCTTTTCATACGGTACAGGACAATAAATTCAGGTAAATCAAAAGTAAACGAAGATCAGGCAAGAATGCATGCAGGATTCGTGAAAGTGGAAATCGAAGATGGGGAATCAGAAATTAAAGAAGTGAAAATTCCATACTACTATTTCGGCGTGTTCGATGGACATGCTGGACCTGGAGCTGCAGTAGCTGCTGCTGCTCGCCTTCATTTAATTATTGAGGTATGTAAAGTATTTATGCAACGAATTAGGGTTATTCAATTCGAAGAAGCGAATGCAATGTTCAATTTATACCTTACTTTGTACCTTTACTTAACAGGACAAGCTAACAGAAGTTGGTAGTCATTTATGCCAGGAAGGGCCTTTATGTGACTTTACTTCAAAACATTCAAAGGGGAAAGGTGTTATGTGGTTTCCACATACAAATATTACAAAAGATTCATTAATTGTCGGAGCTCTGGAGTCAGCCTTTTACGAAATGGACGAATTAATACGCGAAGAAAATTTAAAATATGACGGAGTCAATGGGGGATGTACAGCAGTTGTGTGCCTGTTTATTTTAGGGAAAGTGTTCATATCCAATGCAGGTGATTCTAGGTCAATTCTTTGTTACCGTGATTTGGAGCCAGTGCCTTTATCCAACGATTTTACACCAGAGTCCGAACGAGCACGAATACGTCTTTTAGTATGTGCTGAATTATTTTTCTGAGAAGTTAAAGAGATTCAAAAACGAAATGTATTTAACCAAAGTTTCGTGTATTCTGTTTAGGCTGCACAAAATCCACAATTGTTGGGAATGGACTTTACATCTAACGAATATTTACGAAGGCCTGTAAAAAGGGATCTAGGAAGTAAAATTTTATATAGGGCAGCTCATATGACGGTAATTTTATGACGTGTTCTTAAACTGTCTAACTTTCTCTATATTATGTGATATCATCTTGTGATAAGATTGAAATGTGAAAATTAATACTTGGTTTAACAATTTACATTTTCATATCCTTTACCAGGGATGGGCTTATAAAACGGCTACTGTTGAAGATCTTAAGTTTCCGGTGGTGTTCGGTCATGGAAAAAGGGTAAGGATCCCAGTATTATTAATATTGATTGGATTTTAAAATCGACAATAAATACATCTATTTCGTATTGTTGATAGAGTCGAGTTCTCGCAACGATCGGAGTAACAAGAGGATTCGGAGGTTGGTTCAGTAAACAAATTACAAACGATTTGCACAATGAATAATTCCCAAATTTTGAAATGAATAATATTGTATTTTCGTTATAGATCATGAGTTATATGCTCATAGCACTGCTATCAAAATCAAACCCTTTCTCACGTCGCAACCTGAGGTGAAAATCCTTGACCTAGTGGAAGACAGCTTATTGGAAGATGCGGTAGTAGTAATGGGAACTGATGGACTCTGGGATGTTACATCCAATCAGACTGTTTCCAGAATAGTTTTTAATACACTGGAGCAGTTTCCTCAGGTAGATACAGCACGTTACAAATATAGATATGTTTCAGCAGCTCAAGATCTTGTAATGCATGCGAGGGGAAAGTTTCAAGACAGGAATTGGAGAATGAGTGATGGATCAGGTACGTATACAACAGCAGTTAAACATTTCTGGATTTCAAAGTAATTTATAGTCTAAAATCATGTCGAATATCCTTTTTTAGCCGCAACTATTGATGACATATCCGTTTTTGTAATCCCGCTTGGTCCTTATTACCGTGACGCGTTAGCGCAAGAATCATTAACCTCTATTTCGTTAACTTCTTTACCAAATTCATCGACACTTGTAAGTGACAATGGTAGCTACAGTGCAGACAGTGAAACTCACTCCGGAACAGGGAATGAAGTAAATGCAAACGTCCTTGCTACTAATACTACTAATAACAATGGTTTATCGTCATCATCATTTAACAACAACAACCATAATACAGACAATGTATTAAACGGTGATGCAGATCCAAGCGTTGAGCTAGTCTCAGAAGCCATTTTCGAAATGGACGAACCTAACCATTAATAGTTTTCGCGTACTATTTAACATTAATCACGCGTAGAAATTAGCATAATGTTAAAAGTATTCAATTAACTTTAAATGCATTGTTTGGTATTTTCAACCCTCAAACTTGTGTTGTCTCAAGGAGCTCTGACTTTACCGCTTCTCAATACTTATATGATGCATCATTAATAATTTATATTGCAAACTGTACAATAAGTCTACATATATTGTTATATATAATTTATATATGATATAGTAAGTTTTCGCATCGCATCTAAACAAGAAAAGAAGTCAGGCATCACATTCCAGTTTAATCAACCAATAACGTATGTAATTTGTCTCGTATAATCTTTTATATAACGCTATCATCTTCTGATAAAGTGGCTGTTGTAGTTTTTTTAGTTGTTTGTAACTAATAATTGTTCTGTGATATTAATATTGTTTCTCTTCAATTCGCATGTTGCATAATACTTGTGGTGTGATTAGCTAAAGCAAAACAATGCATTATTACTTTGATTATACAGAAGGAAAGTCGAAAACGTTGAGATGTCCAACTTTGTATTTTTAGAGCAAGAAATTACCGGTTGTTATTTTTGTTCTTACACTTACTTATAAAGCTTCGTAGTAAAAGTAAATGAAATCTTGATGAAATGTAACGAAAATGTTCCATTATTTGTGCAGTTCTCTTATTTCTCATATCAATAATCATAATTCGTAAAGAACGGACAATGAATAAAGTCTCGATACTCTCGAAGCATATAACAAAACATAACAGTTAGTAGACAATAAATTTTATTTGCGCATAGTTAGATTCGCACATTATTATAAGTAAATACGTGTCTCGTTAACGTTTGGTAGTGCTAATTGTATTTTTCTATTACTATTCACTTTTTGAATATATTTGATTTACAGTTTTAAACATATGAGAAGTAATTGCCAAGTTGTCAATTACAAATAATGTATCATCAAGATATAGGAGTATCAGTCAACCATAATTTGTTTTTATGCTAATGATCCTTAAATTACAGGTGACACGTCCAATTAATTATATACAACCAGAACATTAATTTAAAGCTGGCAAATCAATAAAAAGACAGAACGCATGATAAATGCACTAAGAAATGTGTCATTTGGTTTCGGAAGTAGGAAGTATTATAAAGGTTGATAATGACATGCTGCAATTAAATGTGCATCCAACATAACACATTGTTTATATAAGACAAAGAGGACAGGTATTCAATTAACAACACTTTTTTCATAACTCCATGTAATTCAGTCATCCTTCTTATCTCCTCCTGCAACAGATAACTTCTTTTGAAGTTTCTCGTGCTCTTTCAGTAGTCTGTCATACTCCTTGTTTGTATTGTCAGCTTGGGATTTCAACACATCCTTATCGCGAAGGGATGCAGCCAGCTCTAAAAAATTTAATAATCATTATTATTTAATTTTAAAGTGACGGGTTTAAAAATAAGCATTAAATTATAACAATAACATTACCTTCCTTCAAGACCTTGACTTCCTTTTGAAATTTAGCAGCATCGCCGTCATCACCAGATTTCTTTCCAGATCCCGAAGATGTTTGGGAGTCAATTATTGCTGACGCAGCCTTTGAGGCGTTAGCAGCCTGTTTCAAAGCTGCTTCATTCTCAGCCATCAACTGTGCTTGGGCAGAAAGTAATGTGGTAAGTCGGCGAATAATTCTACAAATAAATAATACATTTTTATCAATATTCATAAATCTCATTTGCTCCACCAAATTATCATTAATTCTTACGCAGACAGCAACAAAGCAAAGCCAGAAATGTAGAAGTTTCTCTGAGCCCGAAACAACTTCATGTGGGCCTGCATCTCAGCCTTGGGGTTGGTGTTCAGGTCGTATTCCTCAGAGGAATACTTCCTCATCTCACGAATGGCATCTAAAAACATTGAATCAAGTATGCCATTAGAAATGATTGACAGTTATTGAGGCTGCAAACAATTTAGGTTGATATATCATTAACTAATCGTTAATTACCTAAAAATAACAACGCGAGAAGACCGAATAATCCATAGAAGTACAACGCAGTTTGTGTCCCCAAACTATGCAGAATTTTAGAACGGAATAACCTGTTCCATCTGAAAGCACAACAAAATATAATTAATTACGGCACAAGCCAAAAGAGCACTTGATTGACAATAACACTACACTACTTACCGTTGTGGTGAAATAATGGGTAACAAGAGAATGATCAAAACAACGATTTCTGAATACAGGAATCCAGCAACTATCGACCACTGAAGACTCATTTTGAATGTTGTCTATAAGCCCTGTTACAATTTAACACAAACAAAAAATTATTAATTCAAATATCAACTAATGAACACTAGTAGGGGTCGTGGGTGGTGTGTCTTTCGAACAATATCGACTGTCCGTTAGTCTTTTCTCTCTTGCTGGTGTCCGTTCAGTCTTCAATTCAAAACGATATCAACTCCATTCCACGACTTTTACTTATGATGGCTTACCTAATCCACGTGTTGTAACTTTGAATTCAATCTAATCCAACCAAAGATGAACTGACGATGACTAAACAAAACTAGTGACGTATGACGTAAAGTCAAAAGTTCAATACGAAAACTGTTCAAACTGTATAGAGCCCCAAATCACAAGTTAGTGTAAATACACTGAATGCGTATGCTTGAAAAGATCTGAGTCAAGCCGGAAGATAACGATGTTTTTGTTACTTCACTTCACTCTATTATACTCAAGCCAAAATGATAGAGAATGAAATCATCCACGATAGGATACGTAGTGTTACAATACGTAGCACTTGAGGAAAGAAATATTTTATGTGGATAAAGCAAAAACTTTTGGTATTTTACGTGTTCATTTTTGCTTTGCATCATATAAAAGTACTTTATGCAGCATAACAACAACCTACACATAAACAGACTCATCAAGTCATCGGCCAACATATAAAAGCACATAATATCATATACCGAAAAGCTTAGGCATATTATAAGCTACCTAAAAAAGAGCTGAAAAGTCAAGTCAAGGATATACAGCAAACCATCATATAGCACAGCTTTTATCCCTTTGGATCCACGCATCTAACTTGCATTTGATTTTATTGTTTCCTTCTGCATTTGACTCTTTCTCAATCCAAAAAATGAGATAGTTCATGAGTTGGTAGAGCAGTCAATCAGTGCAAGTAAAATGAAGCAAATGTCTCGTGACACCTGCATCTGTATATCTTAGCAAACCCTTTTCATAACTATCAAGTCTGTGTATTTCGGAATCTTAATGCCTTTAACTAACGAGCTTTCTTAGTTTTGCAATTATCATTATGCGAATCTAAAGGAAGTATGCAGGCACGTTATGTAGCATTTCATGTATACCTGACCTGACTGAAAGATTGATATACTTATGTATGTAAAAATCAAGAACATAGATAGAATGCAATTATCATATCATGCAATGACTCATTCACTTGCTCGCACGAGCATGCCAATTGCAAGATGGGAGTTAATATTTCAAAGTCATGAGAATTTATCTGCAAACTTTAATTCACATTACCACATACGTCTCAGAATCAGAATGCTATGCTGCTTGTAGAATTAGGGTTACTATTATGGAAATGAAATATGAACACTGCTTGAGACACACAGGAGGTTCTTGTTCTTACGGCCTTTTCAATCCATTTTCATACCACGAATCGAACATAATGTGTGAACTACAACACGTTGCATGCATACGACGTTCCAGCGCATGGGAAAAAACAGGCATTGTATATAACAGCATTGGTTTGGAACCACTAGCCACTAGCATTATCCTACAAATTACTAGATTACAACTTTCGACAACAAAAACAACAACAACAATATGTTTATGCCATAGAAAGGTGAAAATCAACACCTTCATGAAGTCTCCAATAGATAGTCAACATCTTGCTTAACCGGAGATCGCGTTACATTATTGTTGTACACACCGATTGCAAATCATGTAAAACTACAGTTGTTTTTAAGTGTCAATATCGTAATCATAATACATTTATTTTGATAATCGCAATCTAGTCTAATAATATCTGTTACAGAACTGATAACGTGCTAACAATATTACTAGCCAAAAGAACGGTAACATTTGAAAAAGTTCTAAAGATCCATAACTGAGTTACATTGAATACGGCTATGGAATTAGTAACATTAACTAAATATGAGTTGTGTAATTGAAATTCATCTAGCATCGCATGCCATATTATAAAACAGAAACAAAAATAAACTGTCAAAGTTGCAATTTTCGTTTCAAATACTAATTAGCTTCCGAAATTTTGATAAAGAAGTCTAAAGTTTTGGGACAGCACACTTCACGATTTGCAACAACTCGTAGCCTGTAAATTCATTATTTTGAATAGCTTGAATCACTTTGGATGCATTCATTTTGCGTCTTCTCGGTTGAATTGATGGCAGTATGCCACCTCCAGCGTCCATATGAGACAAATAGCTTGTATCCTTTTCCACCTTGATTACGTTGATATCATGCTTTCCGTCATCACTGGTGGTGGTCATAATTGAGATTTGTCCATAATGCTCGTCGTCCGGATCCACCCTCTCGGCACATCCAGGGATTTCAATATGTTCTATCGCATTAACGTCATCCAATCTTGCCCGTTTGGTGTCAAGTTCTGATAAGTCATGATCATTACTGTCCGCCGCGCTAACGTCCATTTCTCCGTCAGAAACGGAAATGCCCATTTGACCACTAATAACGTGACCGTTTGCTCGGGCGTACTCTGTTCTTTTGTGACGGGAGGATTTTGCATGAAGAACAAGGTCATGCTAAAGAACGGAGGGTACAAAGATTCATTATAGCACCTGCACGCAATAAATATATTATGATTTAATTAATATCTTACCCTATGAGCCCTTAAAACACATTGACAAAACCTGCAGTAAGCCTTGGAACTATCATTTTCATATGGACGCAGCCAAGCTGTAAAACCATGTCAAATATAGAAGTAGTATGTATAATATTTTATGTTGTCAGATTAACATGCCTCTGATGTTGTCGCAGTTAAATTAATCTTTACATTTTAGCTCATCAATTTCCTCCCACTCTTTTCTGTATCGCTTCGTATATTGAGGTCGCACGGGAGTTCCTGCGGATGCCGACCCAAACATCGGGTCTTTGTCATTTTTCTTAGGACTTCGCATGCGGATGTCTGAATTCGGATCCTGTTGCACAATTTGAACTGAGATTGGACCCGTATTTGCTCCCGTTACTTGCGCTGATGCAGCATTTTTTGCATGTTTTTGAGTGTTTGAATGGCCGGTTAAATCCGCTGTAAAGAAAATCAGTTCATTTTAATGTACGTTCCAATTCCAATTGTTCAGTATTTAAAATCCAACTACTAATATTTTACTTACACTTATGGGCTCGCAACACGATCGAACACCACCTACAATAAACTTTGGACTCATCATTTGTCACCTTTACCACCCATTCTGAAATTAGAAACCATTCATGTAACATATCACAAATCACAATCATAAAAACCCATGTTAATCAGTAACAAAGTTATACCCCTCAAATTCGGATCATGGAGCCACTCCTCCTGAAAGCGAGTCATCGTAACTTCCTTTTAGCATACACCTACAGACGATAAGCACATATCTCCTCCTCCAATTCAGCAACCCCAACTCCAGATCTATGAAAAAATGAATATATGCATTTTTAACAAACCATCACTTATTACAACTTAACTTATACCTCATAAAATAGAATATCATACGTATAACTCATCGTATCGTTAATGAAGATTATGTTACATTTCGTACTATGAAAATGCATATTCGTAAACTTATAACGAAATCATAACGTCGAAACGCTATAAATAGACAAAGTGTTCTTTCGTAAGAAGATGATATGATATCCGTAAATTAGGAAACAACAACATCAACTTTTCCGATCCAAACAGATCCAGAGAGTTTGTTTGTATACAAAATATTCGTAAAGGGAATGTACAGATACTTACAGAAAGACTGTACTTTTCAGCTTGATCCGTATCTCTCTCGCCCTCAAATGATCACCTCAAAATCTCAAAAAATCAGGATGACTCCAGCTCAATCCCATGCAACCAAGTTTTCTCCCGTTTCCCCCCACACTGTCACAGCCCCAAAGCTAGTTAAAGCTGATTGATTCTTCAATTAGTTTCGGAAAACTTGGGCAATTACAGCGAGTGTTTAGGTTTGTGCTATCTGAATGCATGTAGCGGAGTGCTGAATCAGCAGAGAGCCCCAGAAGAACCACAGCCTTGAGCTCAAAAAGGGTAGAAAAACACAGCAAGTATTTTTTGGTTGCGACGCAGAATGCTATGGGTATAGTTGCTGTATTCCTACAATGCTCAATGCGACATCCCCCGAGCCGGCCCATGATGCTTGCGGAGTGCGTCCTCAGCAACCTGGCGAGGCTACAGCCACGCCGCCTTATGGGAGCCGGCTAAATATCTCAACTTGGTTCTTTTGCTCACCACCGTTCCGAAGCCAAAGCTCCATGATTTTTTTAGCTGCAAAGTTTATCGCTAATTGGAGTTTAATTGGGGACACTTTAGCTGTATTAGAGAGGCTGGTCGGTTATCAATTATATTTAGTTTAAATTATACTATTTGACAGAGCTTGGATCGGTATTTTGCTCCGGTAACCGGTAACGGTAACCGGTATTTTGCAATTTCAATGCGGTAACCGGTAACGGTAACCGGTATTTTACAA
>JAQGAP010001349.1:0-20731 GCA_034697805.1 Orchesella bifasciata
TCCGAGCCGGCCTGTATTAAAGTAAACACAACGAATAAAACAATCATAATTTATATTACACAGCGAAACCAAAATCATCAACATGCGTAATGAAAATTTCAATAGTACCACAAACAAATCCATGCACAGCACAGCCAATTGTTCATCTGTAAAGATTACATCAGGGTAAAAAACAGTTAAATTAATAATTTGCATGCCTAAAGTAGTGAAAATGGAGTTAGTTAAAAATTACCAAAGAAATTTGGATTATCAGGATTTTTCTCTTGCTCCTCCATATACACATCAATGAAATCCCTGAGAACTCCTGGGACTCGAGTTTCTTTATGTTCATCAACAAGTTCCTACATTCAGAATTCAAAGATGATAGCATTGCTTATAAATTGTACCGGCCATGCATATCTGTATTTACATGTTGATTATCGTACCTTCATTTTGTCTTTCAAGAATTTGAAACCATCTCTTTGCTGTGCAAATCCGCTCAACTCTGGAAACCATCTGCCAAGTTGTTGGAAAGCAAAGAATAATCCCGCCCCTAAGAATTTAGTTGAGTATGAGTTCATGTCAATTCAATAAGGAATTGCTGTAAGCAAAATGCTAACATATTTTACCAATAGCCCTTCTCCTCAACGTGTCAACCACAACTTGTTGCATTCTTCGAATATGTGGATCTTCAAAGTCGCAATTTGTGCCTGCTACCATTTTCCACAATGTAGATACAACAGGGGGTCCAAACAGATCGTCGAAGCATACTTCGCCCTTATTTATTTGTATCTGAGAATCTAAATACTCCTCCACAGTTTTATATTCTGACATGATGGAAGTTTCCATATCTGCTTTACCTGATTATAATAATTCGTTTATTGTCATTAGATTCCTCGAAAGGTAGTTACACTAATGTGACATAATACTGTATAAAAAAGTTTAGATTACCAAAGCCGAAATCTCTCAAATTTCTGAGTGTAAATCGGCGAGTTTCTCGCCACAATTCTCCCTGAGTAAGAAAAAGGCCTGTATTGAAAGGTTTTTAATAAATTTATTTAAATTCTCACTAGATGAATAGATGGATCGAAGTTCTTGAAATTTGAATGGCATACCTAAATGTTTTCCTGAAGACTTGACCTTTTCATTATTATCCCGTACTCGACCGTTCCATTCATCCCGTTTCATGACGTCATGAATATCTTTCGGGTTGCTTAACACAACTGGAACATTTTTAAAAGTAACGTTATCATCGTATGAAAGCAGCATTCTTTGTCGGATTTAATAATGCCTTGCTTTGAAATTTTTCTTACCAACATATCTAGAACCAAAGTACATTCCCATGATGTCTCCATGTACTTTTGAATAATGATCTATAGCAAACCAGACCCGGCTCCAGTTGATCATCGCGATTTGTGGCAAATTTCCCACAATAGGCCATTTGAAAGGTCCTATAAAATAATAGGTGTTGCTTGTTATAAACAATCCTATCATACAAGGCAACAATTGATTCTTGGTGAGTTTTTGTTATTTACCTGGCGGCTCTTTCGCCCTTCTCCTCGTCGAAAGTACGAGGTAAGCAATTAAAATTATTACGAAAGCTATTAAAATCATTTTGTACGCTTGGCTTTACACCTAAAATTAGCCAAAACTTTTTGCTTGGAACTTGCTTCACAATTCGCACTCAACTGGAGGCAGTTGCTCCTTGTTTGTTTCAAAATCCCAAAAACTGATAAGCCGTAGTGAACGCAACTAGCATGAGTGAGTTCGTGCATGGGAGGCTGTCTGTTGATTGACAAAACCTGTATGGTTGGCTTCGTAGCATGAAAAATTATGTCAGATGTCAGACGAACAAGGTCTGGATTCTTTAAATATGCGTAGTATAAATGTACGTCACATGTATGCAGAGTAGGTTGTAAATACACAACAATCATTTAACATTGAAAGATTATTTTACAATGAAATGGTCATCTCTGTTCTGCATGACATTTGTTTGTATTGTATCTCAGCTCAGCTCAGCCTCATCTCCAATGATTGCAGTGACTTGTTTGTTGCTGATTGGAATCGCAAAAAACATGCATAATCAAATGAACTTGCTTCTGTCTACATAATTTTGCTTATTAATAGTGTGTATGCAAATGAATTAGCATGTGCACGAATGTCCGAGTAAACTAAAATCCTCAGTGATCTTCTTAAAGTAGCAGTCGAGTGAGATAATCCGTAGGTCTGCGATGGAATCTACATAACATACAATCCCAAGTGAAAATGAAAGTTTAGATGCTTTATTTGATACTCGAAGAATAAAACCTTCCTTAAGATTTAAATGCAACGTAGTTGAATGCAAAAGAAAGGAGAATTAAAATTGTTTCTTGAAGTAAATCATTCATCATTACATTGACAGGGTTGAGGTTAAAGTTCACATGATGTTTATATTAAGTTCCAAGATGATAAACCTCATGCCTTGATCTACATTACAATTTTACGCCGCATATGTCGGTTGTGGTTGTTCTAATTTATTCTCGATTTTGGGTCAGGCAAAGTGTGGACAACTCTCTTTGAAATGCAGTTTTGTCGAAGCCCGTACATTAAAAATTGCACTATAAATAATACAAAAAAATTGTTGTTTCTTTTTATACGTGCGATTTAAAAGTGGTTTGTAATTTTTAACAATTCGCCGCACCGGCTAGTAATTAAAAAAGTTGTTATTTAACATCAACAAATTATGTACCTTTCGCATAGCTTGAGTAATTTGTCAATACGACGTTTGGTTGCCAAAAGCTTGTTGATTCCACTAGATACGCATGGTTCTCGTGTGCGAAATGTAGATGCGATTACACTGTTTCGTAAACAAAAATACATTTAGTGTATGAAGGGAACATCAGACAAAAGCTTGAATTTGGTATACCCACATGCTACCATTCTGCTGCTGATCATGATTCATATTATATTTTATATAAAGTGTGATTATTCGTTTGTCGTTTACTTGTGTTCAAAGTGAGTATTAGTGTACATATTTGGGGGATATTTTCTTCATGTTCCATACGTAACGTAAGCTAAGATGGGCTGGACATGGACACAATCTTTAAATTGTGTGAATAACACTGGAGTTGTTTTTCGCAAATGCAGATTTAGCATAAAACCTTCCTGAGATTGCGACACAGACATTCCTTTGAGAACTACCCAAATTGCATGTTCACACTACACCTCATTTCTCACGCAGCAGCCTTTGGAATTTCACTGAATTGCAGAAAAAAATATTCTTGAGCTGTCTCATGCTTTTGAAAAAAAAAACTTTTAGCTTGCATTTTAAATTTTGCGTGACAATTTTTAGGAATAACAGAAATCATCACCAGGAGTTTGGCATTGTGAAAATGCTGATATTAAGCTTGTAGGCGTAAACATGACATGACTTACACTTAAGAAAACGCACATGTGATCAACTCATGAGAACCAAATCCATTGTCCAGAGTCCAGAATATCTTCTTGGCTCTTGTACCATTAATTACACAGGGTTTGTTTTTCTCCAAGAAATCGAAGCTCTAGAAATGCCAAAGCAAACGAAAGCGAGAACATTCCATTCC
Organism: Orchesella bifasciata; assembly: GCA_034697805.1. Taxonomy (NCBI): domain Eukaryota; kingdom Metazoa; phylum Arthropoda; class Collembola; order Entomobryomorpha; family Orchesellidae; genus Orchesella; species Orchesella bifasciata. The sequence continues at coordinate 3,561 of JAQGAP010001349.1, forward strand.
ATGTTGACAAAATACTAATTGGATGTACCTGCAAAAACTTTTCGTTCTAAACTATTTAGCTTCAACGTACTCGCCAACCTATCATGATGACATGGGATGACCACAACCATCATAACATGACTCCAGAAAAAAACTGAAATTATGCATGCCATCCCACTAATATGGATTATTATGCATGCGTATTATTGCGAACAATCTTTTCTTCCGCTTCACATATCGCTTGAAACAAGCTTTTAAATGTTATATGTATTTTTGTAGTTATGAATTATATATTACCACTTGTATGTCCGCATCCAAGGACATCAAGAAATTGCAAAAAAGTAACTGGTATATTGAAGCCATAAAATAAATGTAACGCATTAATGCTAATGTTATGCCTCAAAGAAATCATCCCATCGTGTCCTTCTGCGTCTTCCTGTATACAACATATCGCACGAAACTATATAATATAATAATAATTGTGGTAAACAGAAATTATCATAAGATATTTCCTATGCATTTTCAAACTTATAGCATTCTCGCTGCAGTTGCGAGGTGAGGTGGGCAGTTAGCCAAACGGTGATATAGCTCCTGAAGGGTTTTCATCAAGTCCATTGTTTGAATGCACTTTTCTTTCATATTATTATTATTATCACAATAGCTAGAAGGTTTGTGTAACAAGAAACAAACCTGTTTCTCGGCATTACACATTCATATTGATAGGAAAGTAGTTAGTTGCAGGCCATGCAAGAAGGCAAGCCTTCACACAACATTTATGTGCATATAACGAGCAAATTATACAAGAAGCAAAGAAAACTGTTTAGGCGAGATGAGACTTGGAGTCTAAATGACTGCAAGTAAACAACAATGAGATTTATTGTGCATCCTACAACTACAAGAACCATTTAAGGTCATTACGCATAGGAATTCAGCTGTTTAGTCAGTGACAGTAGTTGATTGAGTAGGTACAGCATTTTGAAACTCGCCAGTGCATTTTGAGTGCATGCATGAAAGGCTGAAAACAGAATACGAGCAAGTTGTGTTGGATGATTGGAGCGAGCTTATGCAGCAGTGATCTCGTCAGCTAGCAAACCTGGAAGGTTTAGTTTCAGAAGCAACATGGCCGAACCTACACCGGAGGAAGTTAAAGTTATCCAAAAGGTAAAAAAACTAAGATTAAAAATTAAGTTTAAAAATTAAGGTGATGTTCATGCATCGTTTTCAGTTTAGGGAACAAGTTTCAGACGTTTTGGACAACGAAGAGAAGAGGGAGGACAGCTTCTTGATAAGATGGCTGCGTGGTATGCTTGAATAATTTCATAATATGTCATAATGTGTGCAGGAAAAGCCAGTAAAATGGAATTTGTAAGTTGTGTTCTCCTTTTAGCCAGAGACATGAATTTGCAAAAGGCAGAAGAGTTGATTCGCCATGTAAGTCGGCTTGCTAGCTTTAAATACTTAACATTTATCTAGCACAATTATATTATGCTGAACTTATCAGTAAAAATATTTTAAAATTCAACAGTCGCTAAACTGGCGTGCTGAAAATGACATTGACAACGTTTTGGAACGGAAGTTTGATGAGTTTTATTTTCAACATTTTCCATTCACTGCCGATGGATTGGACAAAACTGGGAGGATAGGTAATTGAGATTGACTTTTAGGAATTGGGTTTGAACATGAAGTTGCCAAAAAGTAATTAAATTCACACCTGTCTTGACTTAAGTGACGTCAATAAGCTATGCTAACGGAAAATGGGACTTTCGTAAAGTGGACGAACCAGATCGAGCCGAAGGGTTTAAAGCATACACGGCATACATTTTTGAGGATATCGTGAATAAGATCAGGATGCAAAATGCGAAAAGGAAAACAACCGGAGAACCATCTATCAGGCAATATATTCTACTTGTTGACTACTCAGGGTTTACATACTCTCAGCTTTTAAACTTTGCAGGTATGGGCCGATTGATTTAAAATCTTTAATAACTTGCGCATATTCAATATTTCTCTCTGATTTTTAGCTGTCAGCAAACTCCTCTCTTTTGCCACAACGTATGAAGCCCACTATCCTGAACTTTTGTACAAATGCATTTTCATCAACTGTCCTGGTTTCATTGGGACATTGATGTCCCTTATCAAGCCTTTGTTGGCCAACAAGACCTTTCAAAAGATTGAGTACTACGGATATAACAGGGAGGAATGGGAAAATGTGTTGTATGAAATGATTGACGATGATCAACTGCCTCCGGAATTCGGAGGAATAGAAATTACTCATTTGTAACTACAAAATGCATGCATTTCGTGAAAAAACTGTGGCCATAAATATTACGCATGCAGAGCATTTACACGTGATTTCTGTAGGTTAATCTACAAAACAAATACAGGGTGCTATTTTGGATATTATTATAATTTTTTTGTGTTATGTATTTTTGGAGAAATTTTGATTTCTTTAGATTTAAAATAAACTGAGAATCATATCGGGTTGACGGTTTACATTGAAATCGGAAAGTACAATTTTTGTCTAAAGTAAAGATGCAGAAATTTTAAAAAAATGGTCATATTTAAAATGCCTTGAATTTACTGTTTGAAACTGAATTTGATACATTACTATACTGTGCAATTCTTACTAATGTTAGTCTTTCCACCATCGAACTATTGAGCATTAATTCTTTAAAAGTTTAAAGTAATTTCGATTGGATGCAACGTCTACCAAATGTCTATCTTCATGCTTATTTCATTTCCAAAATAATTCCTCCCAAAGCGTAACGTTTTTCAACTAAACTAACCAAAATATACTTGTCCAAAATTTTATTCACTTCATCCATCCACCTAGCAGAACGAAACATTCTAGGATCCGTACATTACGCATATATAGTCAGATAGTCTTTATAGAGAATTAACAATGCAGTTGAAAAGATGTTTTAAGCTGATATCATTAGCAGTATAAAATGCAAATATATCCACCTCCACCTTGATGAAGTTTAGGATAATAATGCTAAATTACGTCTGACTGTGTTTTGATACTGGTTTAATGCAAGTTGCAACACACAGATAGGAATAAAGGTGTAGGTGTTGGTGTGATTGCGAAGGTAGCATTCATTGAACCGTAAATTGTCTTTTCAACGAGGAATGGAAGGCTGATAAAGGTCATTTTCAACTGTTGTAACTTTTTCTTGAGATAAAAGATTGGATAAGACTGTATTGTGTATGTGAAGTTGGTAGCTGCTTTGTGCATCCAAAATTCAATATAAAGAATGCATATACATTTTAACACACTTCCACAGGATACGCCAAAAGAGTACAAGTATATGCAGAGATAGAAAACTGAAACGATGACTCATAGTCGTAGCAAGCCCAGCAGCACACCACCCAAAATTTGCATGTCTATGTTCTTGTGTAGAGCATCCTATACTCCTTAGCATTTCTAGTAGAGATATCGTTCCTTGCATACAAATTGTCATTCAAATATTTAAGATCTGAAAACACCGAGATGTGGGATTCGAATTCAACTAACCTATTAGTCCAGCGTCAGTAGAGTAGAGTTTTACCTAATTCTTCATGACCATCCGATATACCATGTGATTCATGCTTTCTACACACCATACCAAAGATACTAAGCATAAGCTCATTCAGTTTCTGTTCTTAAAAATGCGAGTAGAATAGGGCTTTGTACAATGTATGGGAAATTACTATATATATACCTTTGCTCAAACATACCATAAAAACTCTTAAGTTTACAGAGTCTGTCTGTAGTGTGAGCAATGTGGATGCTATTACTCGTGTGTTCGTTGCACAGTATTTGTTGGCATGTAGCCGAATCGACCAAACAAAACAAATCATACGTGAGAGAGAGCTGAATACTTCTCAGTATTGTCTATAAAATACGAACTTAAATGTCCAAACTATAAAATGTTGACAATCGTTCTGTTTTAAAAGTAACTTTTGTACTATCCGTGTGCTCATTTAAAGAAGGAACCATTGTTATCAGCAAACTCTAGCGTTCCCGTTTTGGTACATAAATAATTATTCATGCTATCTTATCATCGCATCCGAGCTTTTAAAGAATCGAGAAAGACTCTTATCTTTACAAATATTAATGATTAGGTGTATACACAATGGAACGGCTAAAAGGTCTTCTCAAAAGGCGTTCTGCCGAGATTCGGACAGCAGCCAACGATTTTTCAGAAATGGAAGTCGTCTCTGATCCCGAAAACACTGAAGAAAACCGTCCAAATAACCCTGATATTAATACTGACAATCCAGATATAATTGACGACACGTACCCTCTCATGATGAACAAGATTGAGACGCTAACAATGGAGAAATACTCACTCGAAGATAGACTCAGTGACCTGACCTCCCAGCTTGAGGCAAAAATTCAAGAAAATTTGGACCTAAAATCAAGATGTGATGACCTCCTCAAATCCCTAGAATTGGAGAAGAGGAGATCTCGCTGGCAGCAAAAGTTTTATGAGAAGCGCATCCAGCAACTGAGTGGAATACCCACATCCTCATCGTCAAATAGTATGGAAGCAGAAGAAATCAGTGATTCCAGCAATTCAGAGACTGATCAAAACCGTTTGAGGTGTAGTCAAAGTATGGAAGATATTCTGGATAGCAATGCGTTTTACGAGGACACAATCAAGGCGCTCGTAATCGTCCAAGAAAATCAAACTTCGGAAATGAGGAATTTAAGAAAGTTTTATGAAGACAAATTGAAAAGGCTGAGCTTGGAGCATGAGGTAGAAGTCTCAGAAATCATTGAAGCGCAGCATCACGAAGTTCAAAAGTTGATTGGAGAGAATGAGGGTCTGATAAGGGATCTACTGACGGGATGTGAGGGGTTGTTTGACGATCTGAAAAGTGAGTTCACAGTGGAGGCATCCCAAAACGCGGAATTGAAAACGAAATCTGGGAAAAATATTCTTGTTCAATTTCATGGTAAAAGAAATGCACATCAAAATAATTTTACTAAAATGGTTAAATCAAATTTTAAACTTTTTTTCTTAATTTTTCAGAACTGCCACCGCTGGTGAAAGGGATTACCATTGCCGGAATAACTGTCATCAGTGTAGCCACAGCCGGATGGGCTAGCTGGGGTTTTATTATTTGGGGTAAGCAAAAACATGAGTAAGAAACTGTTGGAAACCATTGCTGGATTTAAAAATTTAATATTAATATTCTTTCAGTTTGGCCACGGCTGATTTTATTTGCTGAGGCACTTGCAGCTAACCCCGAAACGTTTATGTATCTCTTTGCCTTCCTCAACTCGGTCCCCTTTCAGAACTTTGTTTCAGCTTGGGAACAAGGAAAGTCTTTGGGAGAGTGCTTGAAAGCATTCACAAACACCGAGTTTCTCAGTTCTGCTCTTCGCATGGCACCCGATCTTTTCACACAGTTTAAGAAGTTTCCTCGTACTATTGCTAATTAGTACAGCGTTGGTGCAAACTCATTAGAAAAGTGGCCTTATAATAATCATTAACTATTTCACCGAATCACATACGCATAAGTATTATATGTATTTAAATTATAAATATCGTTTATTTCATTTGTAACAAAACTCACAATTGGTTGAGATTTTGACTTTATAAGATTTAAAATGTATTGTACATTTGAACCGTCAACGGATTCTAGTAAAGCTAAAATTGTTTGTTGATATGTAAGGCTTTGTGCTTTTATATTTCATATATTTATCTTGCATTACCATCATTTGTCAAGTATTAGAAAGGCAAATTATTGCTAAATATACTCAACAGAATGCAGGATCCATTCGACATTTCCCTCTGAACCATAAAACTTGCAGTTGATTAACTTTGCTGAGGTCGGAAATGTCGTAGTTATCTAGTGTTTCTTTACTAATGCGAATCTGTTAAAAAGGACGAAATACAATAGTTAAACCCATGTTTATGAAGGCAAATTCATTTTTGTATAGAATAAGTCTTACATTAGCTGAATCTGCAACACTGCTGTATCTGTTGGATGGAGGAAAGACCCTGAGACATTCACCTCGATTCACAAATTCTAAAAATCCAGCTTTTAGTATTTCAATCGTTTCCTCATTCAAACAGTTTTGACATAGACCACAAGGGGTAGACTTGCAATCATGAAGACACTTTTCGGAATAGCATTCTTTTGGGAACACGGCAATTTGCTTTGAGGCAACTTGTCCAGTGTCCTCGATTGACCTGTGAGTAGAATTTTCTTGCATATTGAAATTGCAACAACACTTTTTCGTAACTTTATTAAAAGCTTTTGATTACCTTCCAGCAGCAACATTCGTTCCGACACCTACCAGTCCCAAGATGTTGAATAACACTTGTTCATATAACAAGCGATTTGGGGGAAAGTGAGCGGAGGACAGATTTGGGGACATATTCGCTTCCATTATGTACACTTTTCCTTCATCATCAATCACAAAGTCAAATCGCACCATTTCAAAAAAGTTTCTCCCATTCCCAGGTGGAAACCTTTTGGTTGACTCCATTAGCTGTGTCTCTTTGCTCAAGTATATTGTTCGAATTGCGGATTCCACTTGTGCCCACACACTTTCTGGAGATTTGCCTTTGGAGGCATACCACGCATCAAACGAGTCTCTCATTCCGAATCCAAGGTCATTATAGTACTTTTCTAAATCAGGAACCTTCCACAAAGGAAGGTAGTCATCTCCAACAACATATTTTTCCACCACATCTGGATCAAATGGATGATATTGTTCTGGGCAGAATCTGCACGCATAAAAATGTTTGGAGATGTGATTTATGCACATATTTAATATTGATGATGATAGCAATACAGCAGAAACACATGTATATACCTAAATAGCACGTCCCGATAAATGTAGATTCTGAGTGGATTGATGCTTGTTAATACTGTGTACACCCCAATGTCAAATTTGTGACCATTAATCAAAAGAGGATTCCCAATGTACTCTTGTATAAACGTTCCATTCTTAGTTAAATCCAACTTTTCCAATTTTTCAATTTTTATTCCACGATGGTTGTTGGATTTCTGAACAAACTTTTTGTGCAAATTTTTCCTGGCCTGTAGAACAACAATGATTGCAACTTTAAGTTATCTTAATTACTTATTAAACGGGCAGCAATTATATAGGTTCTTACATAATCCATTAGCTTGTTCTTATCCTTCGGGATCTGAAACGCTTTTGGCACGTATGCCAAGTCACTCGTCGCGAGATTCATTTTATTTGTGATGTAGCCAGATCCCGGAAAATGGTTCACTTTCTGACTCGGCTTCAACTTTACTAGTTGCTCGTTTAAAACTCTGAATGGGTAGTCGTGTGACCACAAAACGTCCCAATTTTCATCTGTAACATTGGCTCGTGCGTACCCCAACCTTTCAAAGGCTTCAAATACGTGAGCTAAATATCCCGAGTCTACCCGTTTTCCATGAACGGCAAACGTTTTAACTGGGTGTTTTCCATTTGATAAAAGGTCACTTGTTCCATGATTATTTTTAGTAAGTGTGTTAATCACAGCGTTTAGCTTTGAAACATTCAAATAAGTCAAAAATGTTCCCACGAGAAGGAGACCCAACAGAAAGTTGCTGGAGTTCATTCGTCGACCGCGAATGCTTAGGAGCAGATTACGTAAAATACTGCGGATCGTACTGAGGCTTGTGACTGACCAAGAGCCTCTCCGGGGATGACCCTGCAAATACATCATGACATGACATGAGTTGAATATTATTCTGTTTTATAACTTTCATAATTTAAAAATCTCCGTTTCCTCACCTTATATAAGGAATCCTCGTCTTGCACAACATGCATAATTAATTCGTCTGCTTAATAACAGGTACTCAAGGCATCCTAAGAAACCAATGACACCTAAACTAGTGGGTTCAAAGTGGTCAGCTAAAGATCATAGCTGAGATTTAGAGGTGTTAATTTTATAATTCATTTAAATTTCAAAAGAGCCTTTGCACAACCAGGAGCGAGACACAGCTTGAAAGTAAGGATTACAGGTGATTTTAGCTTCCCGCAAGCAATAATGTGTAGGATTGATTACAAGGTGAGCTTATGCAGGTAAAACATACGAAGAACGGATATGAAAGTCAAAGTAAAGCTTTCAATATCTGTCAGACAAGTATAGAAGTAGCAAAAAAGGAGTTGACTTGTTTTTGTTTTCGTACCTATGCATTTTTGAGACTCTGAGATATGAATGCTGCACTTTTCCTTAGGTATAATGGGTAGTAAAATGCCATTTAAATGGCAAATACATAATAGAAAGTTTTATGCTTGAGCTTTGCTGTGGCTTTTAATCAATAATATGCTGATGCTCTGCATTATATTATAGGTTCGATAATTGAAAATGATCACAGTGCTAGTAAAAGTTGAAGCTGAATGCTAAACATCCTGTGTTGCTTTTGTGTTTGCATATAATTCAGTTCACTTCATTCGTTCCATTGTTGCTATTGAATTGTTGGACTGCATGCATGGTATCAATTGTATATTGTATGTCACAATGTCGCTGCAACAATTGTATGGTATACAGATGGAATGGAACTTGTTTGCCAATTGTGCCAAATATCAAATTTAATACGCTGAAATTTTCTAATGCGAAAGAATGTATTTTTAATATGAAAATCAAATGGAGATGTTTAACTAAAAAATATACTCTAGGGACTTTGTCGTAACATGATTTATTTTCTCTTTCCACTTAATATTATAACGTTTGAGCTCTTTTGTAAATGATGGGGATTACCAACCCCATCCACCTCCAAAACCGCCACCGCCAATTCCTTTTCCCCCACCTCCCCCAAGTCCCCCACCATAACCTGGAAACAAACATTGGAGAGATGAGTTTAACCGTACTTTTAAACAACATTCAAGTCGTTCATACACTTCATACCTCCACCTCCAAAACCGCCACCACTACCGCCAATTCCTCCGAAATCTCCACCTCCGCCATAGCCTGGAAACAAACATTTGAGAGATGAGTTTTACCATACTTTCAAACAACATTCAAGTCGTTCATACCTCCACCTCCAAAACCGCCACCGCCAATTCCTTTTCCCCCACCTCCCCCAAGTCCCCCACCATAGCCTGGAAACAAACAATTGAAGGATGAGTTTTACCGTACTTTTAAACAATATTCAAAAGTAGTCCATGTACTTTTAAACAACAGTCTAGTCGTTCATGTAATTCATGATCATACCTCCACCTCCAAAACCGCCACCAATTCCTTTGGCCCCACCTCCAAAGCCTCCACCATAGCCTGGAAAAAACCAATTGAAGCATGAGTTTACCGTACTTTTAAACAATATTTAAGTCGTCCATGTTCATACACTTCTTGATCATACCTCCACCTCCAAAGCCCCCACCGCCTCCAATTCCCTTCCCCCCACCTCCAAACCCTCCGAAATCTCCACCTCCACCATAGCCTGAAACAAACATTTGAGAGATGAGTTTTACAGTAGTTTTAAACAATATTCAAAAGTACTCTATGTACTTTTAAACAACATTCAAGTCGTAATTCATGATAGTACCTCCACCTCCAAAACCACCACCTCCACCACCTCCAAATCCCTTTCCACCATGATGATGGTGATGTATTATTTTGTGGCCGCCTCCTCCCCCATACCCTACAATAAATTACAATTGAAACAATTGAAGACGACGAAAAACAGCACAAATATTTTGAGTTGGTAAAAGAATACCTCCTCCACCATGTCCAAATCCTCCCCCACCCCCATGTCCAAATCCTCCCCCACCGCCATATCCTAGAGAGAACACATAAAACATTACATTACGTTTGGAACAATAACATATTATATAAATATAAATAGTTTCCAAATACCTACCTCCACCTCCGGACTTAATAACTAGAACTATAGGACCACCTCCTCCTCCTCCATGATATGGGGGTGGATAGTAGTAGCCTCCTCCACCACCTCCACCTTTTTTGCCCTTCTTAAAAATGGCTTCTGCATCATTTACTAGATGTAACGCGATTACGACCAGGCACAGTCCCAATTCAAACTTCTATATACGAATTCCAAATATTTATTAGCTCGTTGGTTGAATGAGGTAATAAATAGAATAAGAATAAATGTTAATATGAAACTTACCCACTGCCTATTAAGTAACATTATCGATATCGGAATCGAAAGTCTAACAATAAAGTTTCCAGCAATTGTGCCCCAACTCTTTCAGTTACAATATCCAATACAAGAATAAAAGTACTCCGTTCCCAACCCTTTCTTTTTATATGAAAGAATTGCAACAAGTAGTAACCAAAGAACATGATTATAAGAAGAAAAAAAGAATTTCAAGCAATTTAAATTAGAATTTAACACAAAAGCAAGTTTTAACTGAACTCGATTTTAGCGTTCGATCATTAATATATCTACTCCACCAATAGGACAAATTGTTATGTAATAAAATGACACAGCCACAGCGTGAGCATCGTCAAACCATTATCTTTTTTCTTCCTCACACAATAGAAAGTTGACTTGACACTTGGGTACCTTCGTTCGTCATGAGGATAGTGCGCATGCTCGTATTTACAAGCTCAGGTACCTGCTGCTGACCCGATGTAGGCTATTTTCAAATGGGACTTGTTGTTACATCAAACTTATTGCTACATATTTTTGCAGATTGTCAACTGATTCAACATAATTTGCTTGCATCTGCATTATCGGCTTTCAAGGGATGGATGTGGTAGTCCGGCTTCATTCGTGAGAGCTCACACTGGGGGATACGCGACAAAAACATGAAACATAAAGAAATGACAAACTGCAACTGCCGAAACAATAATCTGGTTAAGTCACAAAGTGGTCACGACGAGAAGCAGTTTTTTGTTTGGTGGACTAGCACTAAAGGCTTTTTTAGTAGGGCAATTGTGCAGTTTTTTGGGAGGTATTCGCAAATCATTTTAAGTTAGATTTGAGTTTAAGTGTTGAAATGGGACTTTGTTTAGCTGTCTAGAATCTTCATTAATGAAGTTGTAAAAACTCAGTCTGGTTGGTGTCACATGGTAGTTTAGGTTTAGGTATGCATATTAAAATAGATTGTTTTAAGGTACATCACTGGGTTGATCATCCTAGGTTGGGTACTCATATAGACATCGGACATTGTAGAAAATGGCAAAAAAATGGACGATAATTTTTCAAAGCCGGAAGGCACAATAGGAAGTATAATAACATTTGAGTTTTGCGAATTTACGATGCACATTGCAATTGTGGCTTTGCATAATTTATCAGATGCAAGCTGCATCATGCATCATTATATTTACCTAACTGTAAAAAAGAAATGAGATGCATTTTCTTACCAAATTTCATAATGGATATAATTCGCAAGGATTTTCGAGTTATGAAAATTATGATCACAATATAAGCAAGTATTTTAGTCCGTTGCGCAAGACTTAATACGTAATATACACTGCAAATGGGATATATCGTGTAACATGATTTATGCAGAAAGAAAACTATATCCACCAAAGCATGTAAATAAACTTTATTAACTGCTGAGAGATCAGTCGTTCCAGACCTGCTCCAGACAATTTCACTGAAATTATTTGATTTCATGCGAAGTATGTTTCAACAGGTTATATTTGTTACAAATCTACATAAAAATGCGTTATTTTTATTTGAGATTCCAACGACATATTATGTCTATCTATCTGTCGTATGATTTATGAATAAATTAAACCAATTAAGTCAGTCAACATGATGATGTTTATTTTCATTCATAATTTCGGACACGGATGCAGAATTTTCTCCGTATTTAGTCCTATTACACCGTACTAGCGCAGCGTGGGAAATGCTCTGTACTGCACACGGAATAAGTACAAAGTAGTAACCAATAACATGTTAGCTAGTTTTTGCTAGACACTATGCTGTACTTCACATTACAGCGTAATTAGCATCACAATCGGTTGGGCTTCGTAAATTAAATTAAAATCATGTCTGTGAGTCATTATTGTACTACCTGGAAAACAGCAATTTTTCAAGCATATACGATGTAAAGTGATACAGTGAGTGTAAATACGCAATTGTGACATTTGTATCATAAAATTTACCTCCAGCTGAAAAATAGTTTTGTTCCAGTAATATCTAAATATTTTTCCACATGAAAGATTTTGATTAATAGAATGCACATGGGATGTAAACAGATACGGAGAATATACACAATTTCATGTTAATGGTTTTACCGAGTACACAATCATTTCCAACATAATATGCGTACGGCCAAAAAAATAAAATGAATAAATCATGGTAAAAAATATCTAATATCCGGAAAGTGCTGTAGATATATAAACGCATCGTAAACTCCGTTTCAGTTCCAAACTAAGACTGTTACATTAAACCCATAGCTTATACTGAAGCCATGATTTCGAAGCTCACCATATTTTCTTGCCTGATGGCAGTGTACCTTGTGGTAATCCTACATGAGAAAAAGGTAATTTTAAAAATATTTTTGAAATTACTACTTGTGACTAGACACATAACAAGCAAGCGCTATAATTTTTTTCAGGTTGATGCATTATGCTGCGACAATGGAAATTGGGCTTGGGTCAAGAAAGCGTGTTGCGTGGCCAGCTGCGCAGGTCAAAACTGTGGGACGGGTGATTGCGGAGGTCCCTCCGGGCGTACGTGTTATTGTAGAAGGTGTAGTAATGGTCCACCGGTTCAAGTAAGCGTTGGACGTGGCTAAGCAGCAAAGACTGATTAGCTACCAATTGAAAGCCTTGAAACAAAAATTATTTTCCGTGGAATAAGAATTGTACTGCTGTTTCGAATTAGAGCTGCCACAATAGTCTTCTTATTTTCGCTGATTGTGTTGAATATATTTATTTAAGGATTTATAATAAAATTAAACTGACAGTTGGACGTGAAAGAAGTTTACAAGCAAATATTTCTATATCAATCTACGTCACTGATCGCAATCTAAGATGCACTTAACTTAAATAGGCTCGCTCAAATATTTGTTCTCCTATAAATTGCGTCACGTTAAAACTGAGTTCATTTCAAAGCATTTTTTGTCAGGAAGGAAGTTACCGACAAGGACTGATGCATTTAAGGAAGAAACAGACTCAATCGTACTTTTAGGTGCTGAGCTTGGAGATAAAAATTTTCCGTTTTTCATCGTTTCAAGACATCATATCACGAACACACAATAATTACTGCCGTGATTTTGCCCTTCAGCCAAAAGATGCTGATGATCAAATTTCAAGTAAACGTTCATAATCGCTGAAGAACATGAAACGGAAGACCGAGCTGAGCAGTCTATCAAAAAAAATTGTGACCTTGAATTAGTTTCTCCATCGAAGCACCCAAATTTCGTTCATTTTTCTTTGCTAAATTAGTGGTTAAAGACCAAATTACCAAAAGATTGTCTTTTCATGATCACAGTTCACCACAACCTTTGTTTGATCACAATATCAACGTCCTTATCACGGATCACGGCTGCACCACCTCTACATACACGTCCTATGAGCATAAAATAATCGACCGTCTGGCCAATATGAACTTGTTTCCTTTCTTGATAATCTTCACTCTTTGCCAACAGATCTGATAATAATGTCTGTGTTAAAAGAAATAAAATTTTTACTCCTCGGAATTTTGATCTGGATTCCGTTGGTCACAACTTTTCTTCCCTTATACCTACTCTTTTACGTTTCTACATACTTTGTTCATAAACTAGCAAAAATATTTCAACCCGACTTAATTCCTATTGGCAAAGCGGATTCTGTTATGGCATTTGGTCCCAGTAACACAAAAAGTTCCAATGTGTACACCGCACAAGTGTGGAAAGTGAAAGGGAAGATTGAACTGGAAGAATTTAGAAACCATTTTTATCAGTGTTTTTTGGCTACAGAGGAAGATCGAACAAAATACATGAATTTGTACTGTTACTTTGTTGAGTACATAGGTTATGTTTTCAAAAAGCGAGTCAAATCCATAGACTTGAAATTTCACATTCGAGAATTACAACTGCCGGAAGGGGAGTCCGTTGAAGACTTTGTAGGAAGATGGATGGTGGATCATCATATAATTGACAATGAAACGGGAATTGAAAGACCTTCTTGGGAAATTAAAGTGATACCAAACGCCCGTTACAACCAAGATTCTGTTTATGAGGAAAGGACGACCATCGTTTTCAAACTGCATCATGGAATTTGTGACGGTTATACTATTGTGCACCTGGCTGGAAAACTAGCTGGACAACAAGCACCCTACCTTTTCAAAGACCCTGAGCCCAAGTTTCATCACAAGTTAAAGTATATTCTTCAAATGTCATATTTTATTCTCGAGAGATGGGTGGAATTATACAGAAACCAAGCACAATCATTTGTTAACGAATATGAAGGAGAAGAAAACTGGCTCATTTCATTCTGCACGCTTGACCTTGAAACCGTAAAGCAGATACGGAGAGTCACCAAAACAAATTTTGTTTCCGTACTGATGAGCATTCAAATGGGTGCTTTGAAAAAGTTGTTGCAAGAAATTAAACCGGAAGTACCAGAGAAGATTAAGAATGCGTATATTGCGCATTCGATGGGGTGGCCAGATCATCCACTGATGGTCAGTCCAGAAGGAGAAATGACTAATCATTTGTGAGTTAGTTATTGAGCGCGTCTTACAGTGCCCCAAAACATACCTAAATACTTTTTTATTATTGAATTGAACTTGTTTGAGCTCTTTTATAGGACGTTCAACATGATTAAGACATCGTTCAAAATAAACGACCCTTTAGAAAGACTTTTGGATGTGGATAAAAACTTCCGGGACACCAAGGCCAAGGGTTTTCCATACATGACACGTGCGATCATGTTCAATATGTTAAAACATCAACCAGGCTGGGTTTCTCGCCTCCTTGTGAATGCAGATTTGAGCATTGTAAGGTTGGAAACTGGATTATCAAGCTTACTCTGCTCTGCCAAGCAACATTATTTGCTGGGACATGTTGTGGAAAATTTGTATCTTCCGGTTGTCACTCCAAGTTTAGTCCGAAGGCTGAGTAAGTTAGTGTACATGTAGCAAAGGTATCAGCACTGAAACAGTTGCAAACTAATCATGCATGCCATGTATTTTTCTAACCTGTAGAACTGATGACAGTTCCTGTTTCTCACTCTGGAATCTTGGATATCAGTATCAATGCCTCCACAGCTCTGGTTAAAGATCAATCATCATTGGATCGACTTACGCAATTCTGTTTTCCTCAAGAACTAGAAGCTTTAAGGCAACGTTGTCAAGTTCTATTTGAATAAAGTTGTAAATAATGCATATTTGATTTTTCATTCGTAATGTTTTTATTACTTTTTCTCCTTATCCAACTTGAAAAAACTGCATCCATCTCATCTCGTTGTTCATAGAGAAATTTCATTACCGAGACTACATTTTGGTTATGTTTTTTTCTACCATTTACCGTAAAAATCATGACATAAAAACAAAACTGATTCGT
Source organism: Orchesella bifasciata (assembly GCA_034697805.1). Classification (NCBI taxonomy): domain Eukaryota; kingdom Metazoa; phylum Arthropoda; class Collembola; order Entomobryomorpha; family Orchesellidae; genus Orchesella; species Orchesella bifasciata. The sequence goes on from JAQGAP010001349.1 coordinate 18,964, forward strand.
GGAACTTACGATTAGCTAAGCGGTTGTGTAACAATAAGATTTATGATTTAACCAAGTCAAGTCAATGCACTCAGCCGTATCGGCCGTTGTTGTATTTTAACGCATTGTTTGTTGATACCCCATTAAAAACATTTTTCGGACAGAGAGGGACAGCATGATTGGAAAATTCGGAAAACGGTGCTTTCTCCACAAAACCTATAAAACGTTACGGGTCTATATTGGATTGCTACTGGTAATTATTCAATTTGGAGTTCTGATGCCTTCTGTTTGTTCTGCGCTCAACTAAAAACTAACTTCAACTTTCTTCGTTACTCCAATATAGTTGCACCAATGTGTGACTAATGCAGTCGGAGACGACGACAACACCACTACCACTGAAAATTCGATTGCTACTACACCTGGTATACTTCCAAACTGCAATTCTGAAGATATTGGAAATGAGATTAGAGCTACAATGTACGAAATGCTAAAATACTCGGAAAAATGTAACCAAACGGAATCGGAGCACTGGAGAACGACTTGGTTTGCCAACCAAGCTCACAATCAGGGTAATGCATGGCACAAAAAGGTGTGCAACTTTTTCTTACTACAGCTTTGCAACGGGTCGCACTGCGTTTGTGGAGGCAGGAAGACATTTGGATCAGATCTGCAATACGTTTCCCGGGTGGGGGATGAGAAGGAACAGCAAACCTGTTTGGCAAAGGATATGGAGCTATGCTCACACCATTCAAATAACTTTAAAAAGGAGCTCAAGTTGAACCCATATGATACGAACGAGGCTAAAATAGTACAGTATGTAGTTCCTGCTCATGCATGGGGAAATGAGGATTGTACGGGGAAAATTAACTTGGATTGCGCTACCGATGGTCCGATTTATTTGTTATTTATCTGTATTTCTGGCCGTCTTATTGTTATTTATTGGTACAGTTACTGTTATTGATAAACAGGGTTTTGGTGCCAACCCGTGAAGGAAGAGAACCAGAAGTTCATGTACTATACACGCTGTGTACGCAAAGCATTCGCCAATGGTCATCATGGTGGTGGACCGGAACGATTTCATGTCAACTCTGAGCTGCTAGTACTACTGTTGGGCATTGGTATAATGGGGATGAATGTCAAATTCTGAATGTGTTAAACATTGTAAAGTTTGATTACTTAGAAAATCATGCGATCAAGTGATGCAAATAACAGCCATGCTAAACCTAAACCTTTGTTACTCAACAATAATTTTAATGATTCGTCCATTTTTTTAGTACACACTTCATAGCTATTTTTTTAATTATCCTGTTTATATAATGTCAAGTAAATCGAAGAATTGCATAAAAGTAGAGAACTATTTCGTGGTTGTCATATTTAAAGCTCATAACACCGTAGTCATTTTAGAGAATGGTAGATTGCCGAGACTACAATGATCAGATCTTGATCAGACATTACAGACTTTACTTTATTCAAGTGGAGACAAGAAAAGGTAAAGGAAAACTCATTATGCCGCTTATTTTCCCTGTCCGCATACGTAATCCGTTCTTGTGTTGGGAATAAATGATTTAATGAAAATCCATGTTTACCCATTTTGGAGTGCGTCGTACTTTCTCCAGCAGCTTTACATTTCGAGGTACCATCGGACTGTTGCTGGTAAACCCTTTCAATCATAATGGCAATTTTCCCCTTTGCATTGCTGCCTTAATCGTATCTGACTATTGCCACCTCTGCCTTTGCATTCAGCTCCTTCAATGTTTTTCTGTTGCCTCGGCGGACCTCGATTATTACA
>JAQGAP010001350.1:0-20730 GCA_034697805.1 Orchesella bifasciata
AACTTCTGTTTATATCCAATTTGATGACGTTTTTTTGGAACAAGTTATTGTAGCCTCGCGAAATTTCACGGGGTGATTGTGGGCGGAAAAGAGGAAAGAGCAAGTCAGAATTGAGCAAGAACTTTGTGATATGATGCGTTATTTTGTAAATGGACAGACAAACAGGATAAAACTCCTCTTCTGAGCACTTCCGCTTCATAACAGTTCCTTGAACACGACTTTTGAAGGAAGAAATATGGAAGTTTGCACTCTCCTCGGATTCTTATCATGTTTTCTTGGGTGTGGAGTAGTATTCTACAGCGTATGAGCTCTGAGCGCTGTAAAACCTTTTAGGGACAATGAAAACAGTGCCTAAAAATTGACGAAAACAAGAAAGCCCAATTCTACTACATTTGGAGCAGAGCAGAGGCACCGGATACCGAAAACTGTCCCGAAACGGATGTTGCCTGAGAGCATTCCATCTTCGCCGAGTTGCAAATATGTACATACCTACATTACTACAATCAACAGCTGCAGTAGTATCACCAAGTCAGCCATGCTACGTTACATCACATCTTACTTATTTCGTGTAATAAAAAGCCCGACGGGCTCTAACCCTATTTTTCCGTATAGTTACGAAGCTCAACTGCGAGGACGGGTAAATTGCGTGCGAAGACTCCCAATGACTTTTGTGAGGAGACGAGGACTTGTTACCGGAAGAAGGGTAATTCATTCTCTTATTTACCAACTAATATTTTCACAATTACACCAACTTAACCTGCCTTTCACGAAAAAAAAAATCTTGTACTCCTCGTCTATATTACATTACAAAATATTGCTGGCTGCTGTGCTGACAATTCAGATTTAATAAAACTTTCCGTCTGCCACCATCAATATTTTACGTGATATACGATAATGTACTGTTTTCCCTTTCCGACCTAGCACGCCATATATTCATCTGTTCCGTCCAATTCTATGTTCCTCCATATCATATTACTTTCTCTCACTTTGTCCGCTCAAAAAAGAGCATACGTCTTGGGTTACACGCGCTCATAACAAAAAGTAGGGATAATATACCAATTACAGGGCATACACAGTTCCTAGAAGCTCTCAAAAGGAGCCTCTCGCTGGTGAGCTGGTGCTCCGAATTTCGCATTATTTTGAGAGGAGAAAAGATTTCCTACTGTGGTTCAAAGATGATGATTTAGGATAATATTTGAAGAAAATTTCGGTAGGAACTGGCATAGGGAGTTGTAGGGCATGTATATATTGCACAGATGTAATAGTAATGAGATAGCGCAGAGGAGCTGGAGAGTGTGGTGCGGTGGAGAAAAACTTTTCAACAGCACTAACTTCCCATCCACCGTTATGATAAGTGTGAGTGGCAGTGGCATGGCATGGCAAAGCAAGTAAAGTAGTGGTGGAGTGGAACAAAGCCCATATCACACGCATATGGTCATAGTATGCCTTTTCAGCTGGGAGAAAACTGAGAAGAAAACAAACTCTCACTTCTTTCGTTGGACAATCGATGAACAAACATACCTATAATAAATATGTATTTCCTTCACCTTTCGCAGATGAACACAGCTTTAAACTCAATGTAGGCATCTATAAACCTCTGAGCTAGTCACAGTGGCTCCGTTGGTGTTGGTATGTTTTTTGGTAGTTTGCCTGGAACTAAGGAGAAATATGAGGGACATCGATTCTTTTCCTGATGTTAAGCTGTGTTTACTCAAACAAAAAGTGTGTTTATGTAACATGAAGGCTATCACTTTTTCTCGCGACGTTTAAAATAAGTGTGCGATGCTACTGACTGATGAAATGCTCTCATAATGTTTGAACAGAACCTGCACCCTGCTATTTTTCTAGGATAGCGTAATTATACTTCACTGCATGCCCACCTATGAATTACAAAATAACTGGTCTGTCTGAGCCAGTTATTTTGTAATTTATACTGTTTGGTTGTTGGCAGTTGTTTTAATAGTAGCCCGCTCAGCAACAAAGTTTAGTTTATCAAATACGCCCTTTAATAAAGTATGTAGAGGGAGCTAATCGCAGGAGTGATTTGTCTTCACTGAAACTGAAATGGGAGAACCATAAGGGTAGTCCATGTAAAGAGTTTAAAGCTCCACCATGGTGTCATCATTACAATCCCAAACATATTATCTGGAATCGCACCGCAGCCCCTTATTAAATGAAAGTAGGGATAAGTATATGTGCTTCAAAACAGCCACATTCTGAGCATTTTGATCTGGTAACCAAACCGTGGTTGAAAATGTTGGGATTGTTTAACGTTTTGCCCTTTTTGAGATGTCAGCGGGTGAAGTGATGATGATACGATGAGCCAAACCACAAATAAAGTTATTTCCTTTTATTTCGTACTTTCATTACCAAACCATGTAATGACGTCTAACCACTTTTACATACCTTGTCGGATCAGTTGAACCTCATGGGAAATAAAACTCCCATTCTACTTTTTCGTCCCTTACGTCAGCATCAGTAGTAGCAATACGATGGTGTGAGGTTATGTGATGAGTACATTTACGGCTATATCTACTGGATATTCTAATGGGATTTCCTGGTTGGACAAAACAAATAAGGAAAGGGTAAACCGTGTCTGTACCACATACCTTACTTGGCCTACCAGTAAACTTCGAAAGGACCTAGCAAAAATGTAAAAGAATATTTTTCCGTGTCACTTGTTAAGTATTAATTAAATAAAACTTTATGTTTTTCAAAAATTTATAATGTTTACTGCTAACAAATTGGTGGGTAGTTAGAGCGCATCTAGGCAATAGTAGTTTCTCTCCCAGCTACAATATTGAAGCTGTTTGAGAAACAGTGAGCAAACAAACAAACAAATGCGTGCAAATAAGTGTTTGGTAGCCCAACTAGGACTTTACAAGCTAAGCCAGTATCCCTTGCATTAGACTTGACTGACTAGATGCAAACTAAATAGGCTGCGCGTGCGATCCGTCTTCCCCTCCATGATGTTCGTGATAAAAAATAGTTGTTATTAGCACATAAACACGTATTATTATATTCGTTTGTTAGTGTCTACTGTGTTAGCTTAAGCTAGCCGTGCCATTCAGACATAATCAAATTGTTGAACTCGACGGTTGGACCCATTTTCACATTCATAACAGCTTCTAATGGTTATACTCATTGCTGGAGTGCGTGAATGTTGCCGTATAAACTAATTAGATTAAAATGCTCATCGTCTCAAAAACTACGAGAGAGACTACGGGGCAACCGTGCCATTATCTTTAGTACTTGTCACAATGGAAGAATTTTTTCGGGAAAAAAGTTAAACGCATTATTGTTCACGAACGCATTAGACTTTATTACTATTCAGGGTCATTTATTTTATCGTCTGCTAAACAGGAAGCACGTGTGCTGCTGCTGCTGCTATATCTTTGATGAAATAAAAATCCATTTTTGCTATAGGCACACTCGGGGGAAAATGCTTTCTAATTTACTTTCACTTGCCAAGAACACAGTTTGAGAAAATTTGATCCTGTCGCTCGTAAATACCATTATTATGGAAATGTGACACATAAGAGAGTCCCCTTTAATTGGCGTTATTTTTGAAATGTATGTACGTATTATAATTATACTCCTATAGAAAATTCAAGTGGAAGGAGTTTGTCCAAAAGATGCCAACTCATGTACCTACGTGCCTAAGTGAAGTTCCAAGAATATTATAGGTTCAGAGTGGAAGAGTGACTTTCCTCGGAAAATTTTTTCGAGTGTGCAACGTTAAACTGGGATGGTAGACACGACACAAGAATGTATAATGACCATAAGAGCTCAACTTTCAGAGAGGGAGCCGAGTAGCCGAGTGCCTCAAAGAATTCGAAATCAGAGGCAAAGTGCACTAAGGTTATTTGAGAGGTGACGGGGAAAGGATTACGTAAATGAAAGTGCCTCAAGTGCAGTGAACTATATACGGCTGGCCAGCAACACAATACGAATCTACAAAACTCGACTAAATCGAACAGTTCGCAGTAGTGTGTAGTTGAAATCAAAATATGCATTACGTATGTAAATTCAAGCTCATCATATCAACCATACAATGCTGCTACCCATTTCCAAAAGTATTGAGAGCCTAGTTATCAAATCACGTTATAAAGTTAGCTTTCATAACGAACCAGCATGTTGGCTCTGATGACGATGGGAGATGCTCGACAAGTCAGAAGAGGCTGAGTGTGATTCTTCTTTGGAAACTCTTAGTATAATGGATTATAGCTCGACTTCCCCACTTGAATGAGAATCACATTCATTTACGCTGTCGCCATGAGAACTTGAAGCAATTTCAACTGCTATTAATATCGTTATGTTCCTTGTACGTTTTACGTCCCGGCCACTTCATGCATTTACATAGATGTGTGGACTAAATGCATACTCAATATGTATGTCATTTCTTCAATTTCATAAATGAGTTTGTACATGTGAAAGCGCCTGAAAGAGAAAACTAAGTACCTTGTGGAAGTTTGCATTGACAGGGAAGACACTAAATCAATATTCACGTAGTAGTAGTACTACTCATACCCTCTACATAAAACAGCTGAATTGGTTCGTTTTCCCCAAATGAATATTTGCCAAAGAAATACGCGAAACTTTATCGGCTACATCTGTCTATATGCCCAGCACCTCATTTGTTATATCATCGTTGTATGTTGCTAAAGTTCCGTTTTGCTTTTGTTGTCCAAGCTACATTAGAAGAGTACTTTGTTTGTCTGTCTGTCTATATGCTTTATATTGATTATGTTGCCATCAAAGGGTTGAGCAAATTATAATTTCTTTAAAGCTTTGCTTAAAATTTTAAAAGGTCACTGTTGCGGAATATCAAACCATTGCTAGTCCCTTGTTAAAATCATTCGTGGTATTTAAGCCATCCCGCCTACGCTCCATGATTAAACCCTGTTTGTCCGGTTTAGTCATCCACTTCTTTGCTGTTTGAGATTTCAACCTTTGTCAGTTTTTTGCAACTAATACTAGTAAAGTTCAAGCCCTTTCATTCCCTCATATGTGTATATGGATGTGAGCCATTAATCAATTATCATGTGTGACTTAATTCGTTAGACTCACTAGTGCTCTTTGTACACTCAAGCCCGCAGCAGTGAGTTTTTTGAAAGTGTGAGTACACACAAGCCTATAGTGTAATTTCTGATACGCCATTGCCATTAGCGTATTCGTCAAACATGCAACAAAACTAGGAGTATGTATGCCATGCTCCATATATACGTTAATTTATATTCACGAGAGAGGACAAAGCTGCTGTTTAAAAAAGTTTCGCCATTTACAAAGGGACCTGCCCTTTTCTGCTCTTTTTTACATTTTCATTCCACCCTTTTCATCATTTATAATAAAATGGTAGGACTCACTCACTCAGTTTGGCCGCTGTGAGTTGCGTAGGCAGATATTTTTTATGCAAATGAGAGAGCATCAAGACCGGTACTAAAACGTGAAATTTGGGTTAGTTCTCTATAGTTTTGTGTAAAAGACGTATGTTTCACAGTTCGTTAGTTCAGACTTTTAGTGATGGCATGAAACTACATGGTTGGCATGTAGGAATAAAAACAAATGGGATTTTGGTATCAAATAAGTTTAATTTCAACACGGGTCACACAATCAACTTCGTTGGACATGGAGATGGGCAAAAGTTTTAACAATGCTGTATTCAGAGCGAAACGTAAGCAAAGATCATCACGAGTATGCAGAGTGACGTTGTAAAACCATTAAACAAGGAGTAAATAACTCGGATGCTAAACTAAATTATGGAGTAAGGAGTTTTCTCCAAACAAACTGCCTAGTTGGCTGTATGAGCTTGTGCATCAAGTGACCTATTGAGCGAACACTGAATTGAAAGGAAGAGAAGAAGAGGTGCATTTCAGAGGCATCTACTAATAATAATGAATCATGCACAAGTTTGTAGGAGAAAGTTACGACAATCCACAATCCGCTTATGTGCCCTACACGTACATCCTCTGCACCACTTTGGTACTCTTAAGCTGCTGCACAACTCTCTGACTTTGAGATGAAGGAAAACAATGCTGATTGGATCTAGGAAAACAAATTAACGCAGTGTAATTTGAGAGCTTATACAGCACTAAACAATTGCTCCAAGCACAATAATTACAAGGACAAGCTCGGCGAAATGGGATACGTGGAGTGGAGTGAAGATGGTTCTCTAACAAGGTGATACGGGGAGAAAAAGAACCATGTCAATGAAATTACCATTGGGAATAGGAAGAAAGAAGGATTTCTTTTTGTACTCTCATTCTTTAGCCATTTTCCTTTTCTGACCTTTACTATTTTCTACTTCATAGAGCCAAGCCAACCTAAGCAGCGGCAAGATAAGGGGAAGAGGAGAAACAACTTTCAAGTTACGTCTTATTATGGTAACAAAGGTGGAATGTATTGAGTATAAAGATGGTGTGCCTACATATTACATTTTATTCTCTGGCAGAGATAGCAGCTCGGGCTGGAGCAAAGAAGAGGAAGAAGCCACAATGGTTTATACACACGAAGCGGTGCTTTTGCCCCCTTGCTGTTGCTGCGGTATTCTGATCGTTTTTAATGGTACGCAGAATCAAACCCACTCGCCGCGACGGAAAAGCGTCAAAGTGAACAAGAACGTTGGAGAGTATCTCGGCTCCTTACGCTACAAACTTTACCCTGCACTCTCCTTTTTCTTAATATGGCTCGTGGCCTACTCCTCAAGTCCCATTGTGGGTCCCTAACTTAATCCTTTAGTTCGCCAGCCACTTTTTTATCCTTTTCCAGTTACTGCTGATCAAGCTATTGTGCTCTCATGTGACCTCTGAAACTTGCATGTATCCAATCTAACTGGGCAAAAGCGCAGGTGTACCCAACAGAGAGATTTTCTCTGGTCCCGAATATGTATCACTTTCGCTCCCAGAACTTAAGCCCAACTTTGGCTATTCCTTAGGAAATGGTAGTGCAATTCGACCTGTGTACTCCTTTTTTATCTTTGAATCCCTGTAAATAATGACAACGGCCAAGTAGCAACTTTGCATTCATATTTTTAGTGCTTAGCCCGTTTTACGACAACAGTTTACTTCAGAGATGAGATCTGCAGCCTGGCCTGGGGTCCAACTTACTCCTGTAGGAAATGGGCTGGGAGCAATGATAATAATTTCAACACTGCTTCATGATGACGATTGCTTTTATCATTTTACTGTGAAGTGAACAACAATATCACGGAAAGGAGGGAAGCTACCTGACATCCGTGAAGAAGTCGTAGGAATAAATACAATGGAGATATGTTCTTCCCAGAAAGATTACATAAGATAAAAAGTCACTTTTTTATACATTTCATGCCCACCCTTTTTTTATCCATTTTACTTGGAAAAAAAATTGTGCATGGCCAGCGAATAAAAATGTGAGTTGGGAAAGAGAGAGAAAAGTAAGGAAAGAGGATCTCTGTTCACGGACGTAACTTGTCCCATGTGGAGCTATTATATTGGAAGAAAAGAAGTCGTATTGATGGACAGACAGCTCTTGTCTCATACTTGCCGAATTTTACCATTCCTAACAAGAAAAATAAGCTAGCAACCTACACACACTTTTTCTTCCTTCACATAACTTCCACAGCTCGGCCAACTTCAACTTTCACTCCTTCTTTTTTTTACCCCTGCCTCCAGTCTTGTCTGTCCTAAACTGTACTTTTCCACTTTTTTTCTGCAATTTTGCTTATGCTATCAGCAACCCAAATGTGGAACATGACGGGTGAGCTGGGCACAAACACAATACATCATACAAACTCACCGTCACGACGACTTCACTCTCCCTATTTCCTTTCTTACAGATCCTATTTACTCAACTCATGAAGTCAGCAAGGTCATACCCATAGTCATCATTGCCATCTCGGTCTTTCCTAGTTTTGGGTGAGTGAGAAGGGAATGAGAGCCCTTTTTCATGGCATCCATCTTATTTTTTCTTCCTCAGAAAACATCTTTCATTTTCTCGTTCTCGCTGAGTGATTATATACTTCACCGTCATTTTTCAGAACAATGGAACTACTTGCTGCCCTTTTTACATTTGGTTGGACATGCCAAATGTAGGCGGCCAAGAGCATTCTTAGTTTGGACAAAGTTATGTCTTGGAATCTTCTCTATAGTTTATAAAGCATGGCATCTCACAAAATTTCGGTTTGGTCAACCTAAGCTCTATCCGTCTATGGTTTTTCAACTCGTTTGTTCTAATTCATTCTTTCACCATCATATATAATCCATCCCGAGGAAGGAATCAGAGAGGAAATCTTGGAAAGGAAGAAAGAAGGTAAGGAAACTAGGAGGAAAATGAGAAAAGGCAAAAATATCTACAAAAGAATCCGTTTCAGCGGGACTGGCTTCCAGGACTTTGGTACATGTTCTGAGTAAAAGAAATGTGAGCACGGTATGAAATTGTGAGGGAAGGAGATCATGATGATGAAGTCTACCATGATGATGATGACGACGATGAAGATGCTCCGTGGTTGGTGATGGGAATGCTCACAAAAGACATTTTTTTGCGATTTCACTTGATTCCACAAGTAAAGCCCTAATGCCATGTGAAAGGCGTCCCGCACAGAGCGAAGCTCCCTTTTTACATTGTACATTTGCTTTTCTCATGCTATGTTCTCTTTCTCCTGCACTTCACACAACAATGAGTCATATAACGAGGACGTATATACGGCTTAGGGCATACGTATAGATATGAAGTTACATTCATTTTTTTACAATCACACTTTGAGAGACTTGGTTAACTAAAGCTGTTAACAACCACATATCATGTGGGCAGCCACGTATAAAAACATGGCTCTTAGAAAAGCAAGAATTTTCCAGCAAAACTGTTCGAATGCTGGCTGGCGAGTTAGACAGCCTGTGGCTTTGCTTTTCAGAGTGCAAATGTGTAGGAATGGAGCACACAGCCGTATGAAATTTTCGGTTGGCAGGCTGGAGATAAATTAAGATGGAAGAATAGCTGTAAAACGGGGAAAGGAAGGAAAAATGTGCTCGCATCTGCATTAAAGATTCATGATGCATCTAATTAATTTTGCGTATCGTATCCGTTGTAATGAATTTGAGAGCTAAAAATGGGATTGCTCATTTGGGTTTTAAGACTACAAAGAATGAATCTACACTTGGAATATTGCAAGAGCTTTTGGGCACACAGCCACGGAATTAAGTGGGGGAAATTATAAGGAAGCGGAAATTGACATTAGGAGGCACACTAAATCCGATTTCGTTTCTTCCAAGGCCACAGGATCTCATTACATCTTAGCAAATGGGCAAAGTCTTGAGATTCCATAATTATATCTAATATTAATAACGTTCTCGGAGAGCGTGCATCATACAAAGTGTTTGTGAGCGGAGACGACGGAGGCCCTAATGACTGAACATAACTGTAGAAATATGCCCATACTTCAAACCGTCTCGACTTACTACACGCCCTAAAGATTTTGTGCAGTTTAACGCTCACAGAACATCTACGATTAGCCGGAGCTAGGATATGTAGGGTATATTTTTCCGTAAACATGTCGCCTGCCGCCTCACACCTTTCTGTTTCTGGAGCTGGCTTTGGCACTGGAGAGGGAATAAGTTTGCTCAAGCACACACTTAAAAGAGATATTCTGGGATAAAGTCAGCAGGTCAGGTAATTCTCAAGTCTGTACATTGCGAAATGTAGTGCAATTTCATTTGTGACAGATGTTACGAATTGCATTAGCCTGTCTTAAAAAATTCTGTAACAGTTTTCGCATTCCGAACTACACGCTTTTAAAATGTGAAATGTGCATTTCAACATGGTCTCATGAGAAGGAATAGAAAGGAGCAAATGCGGCTAGTGATAAGGTATTGGTTGGAGCAGAATGAATTCATGCTTTTTGAAGAAATGTAATGTAATGGTGGACTGGAATCACAAAAGAGGAAAGGAGTGTGTAGATGGAGCTCTCAAATCCTTTTTAAGCATTAAAGCTCATTTTCTTCATCCTTACAAAGTTAATGCAGATGCAAAAAAAAATTCTCCGATTTTTTCCCTAATCCTGTAAAAATGGGATTTGATTTCCGATCTGAGCAGCTTGGCAAATATCGATTTGCCATTTTGTAATTTTTCCCGTTGCTTTTCAGCTTTCAGGGAGTTCACACAATGCCATGATATATTGTAGTTGGGAACTTTGTCGCTTAAAATCAACGACTTTGTGAATTATACCAAGGAGAGAGTTGGAAATGAGCACTCTCCCCGTTACAAAGAGAGAAATGATGGAAAAAGTAATCGATAACATTAATTTTTATGAACTTAATAATGATGACATCAACGGTATGATGAAGGCAACAGCGTGAGGTCGTCACATGAATAAGACATGTCCCTACTACTACGCTCACCAAAGACTTGGCTAGAGCTAGAATGAACTGTATGTTTTCGCCGAAAAGCGAAGATGCACCAAAGGGTGCGCAACCTTGACACAAAAAATATTTCCGGGAGTAGTTATGATAACTCACTCACTTGTCACGTAATATGGGGACAGAAGGTACAACTCATTACGATGACTGAGCCAAAGGAGTCCTTATGAACGTCAGAGCTTTGTGTCATTCCTTGAATAAAGGAAGCTAACCAACCGACTCATTCGTCTTAAATGACATCAATCAAGCCAAGCAGCAGCAGCATCTTAGACCACATGATGAAATGTCCGGTTTCTCTTATTAATGAGGAGAACTAGTGTCATGCAACAGCTCAATCCTGGCGTCAGACTCAAGAGAAAACCCAGCAGCTGGGTGGTGATGTGATGTGTAACTAATTTTTTATACCACAATATTTATCCATTGCAAAAACTACATTTATATATGGCAACTCATGCGAGAGTGGCTTAAGCAACTCACAATATTTACTTATTACGCTATCAAAAGCTAAGTATGCTTCTCGGAAATTTGTTTCTGCCATCCACCATCATTAAGTGTCCTTCATAACTACTGGGATGCAGTGACCCAGCAATACCAAACCAGGCATTTTCAACGGAGCATTACCACCATCATCGTAGCCTCTTAGCTTTCATAACGAAATTTTCGCCACAAAACCAGCCCAACTGCATGTTATTCAGTGTTGGACTTATGCTCATGTATTATGTAGACACTATGCATTAACCGCTGGCATTAGACATTCTAAACATCAGTCAATAAATGGATTACCTACCTTGTGCTTTTAGGTCCATATACAAATATCAAAGTGTAACAGTGTCTTTTATGAGCCTCGAGGAAATGCAAGTTTGCATATTATATTACGCTCTAATTGTCCCACTTCAGAACTAACTGCCGTAAATGTAAGCCAACACAATTCACCAAAAATGGTTGACATATGCATTGGGGCCAAGTTGTAATTAAGCCGTCATTGACAGCTATCTGTCTGTAAACTGTTTGAATGCAGACTATCGTTCGGCACAAATTCCCAGGAAAACCAGAAGTATGAGAGGTTTCAAATGAGTGTGAGTAGGATCGTTAGTGCTTCCCAGAATACAAACAGGGGGAAACTTTGGAGTATAATCTTCAGGAACTGTAATATCGACCTCACCAACTAATGATGATGTGGACGTACCAACCCAATGTATCATTAGTTGCTGCAAAGGTGCGATAACCCGGAGCTCTCATTGCGTTGGCCAACTTTTATATGTAGTTATCTCTTTATCAGAATTTGATATCGACAAGTTGCAATTCCCAACTTAAGTACATATTTGCTAGCTACTTATCCTAGAGTACAGTTTACCTATTTTCCCAGGCGAATAAATGGTTTCTCTTTCTGTGGAAAGTGGTTGCGGAAGAATTATCTTATTTAGCGGGGTTTTGACATGCTCATTACACAATTCGAACTTGGAATAATTATTATAATATTGGGAAACACAACGGGTTTTAGGGACAGACGGAGCACACCGAGTAGAGCATCAATAACAACATACAATTCGCCAGTTATTATGGTAAGTGACGCAAACCGAGGAGCTGTCTGTTTGTCTGTAGCTACTACTTTCACCATGTTTTATTTCCCCAGAGCAAGGTCTAAAGTCTGTCAAGAAAGGGAAGAGAGCCACGTATCAACTACACACATTTGTTTGTTAATATAACAGATAAGCTTGGAGCATTGAAAACACCGCCATTATATTACATTTCTGATAGATATCGATTATCATATATGACCAAAAAATTGAGGCAAGCTATGATGATGATGATTATTATGGTGGTACAAGCTTGTAGCTCTGTTTCAGTTTCCTCCTCTGTGTGTGTATGCATACCACCTCTGTGAGTAACAACCTAGTTATTTCTCGGGTTTCGATAAATAAGGGTATTCATGTGTGGTATGCATGCACACAAGCAGGGAGCTAAAGCAAGATAAGTTATCACAGAGACCACATGCATACCAACGAGCCTAAGCTAGCTCTAGCTTTACCTTTTTTGCTTATTTGTTCGGTTGCTCGATCATATCAGCAGGGAGCATTGTGAATGCAATGATAATTGGAAGGGAAAGCCATACGGATCTCAAAAGCTTTCACTTGTGATAACCATAAATACACAGTCAATCCAGCCTCAAGTCACCCAGTAGTGAACCCACCAGACTAACATAACGCTTTGGGAGCTATCTCTCTCAGCTCTTGCTTTTTATATGCAGGATCTCATTCAAATGTTAAACAATAATATGAAATAGTAGCGCAACAAACCAGTCCTCGTTTGAGCAAAGCACAACAGACAGGAAATGAAGCGCACATGGTGCAAATTATAACTATGTGTATAGGGAACCAGCATCAGCAATGATCCCATGTTGCCATTTGAGAAAGGAAACCTTTCTTTACGTTGCTTCAGTTGGGTTGTAATGATGTGTAGTATTTTGCTTCTCCGATGTGATGTGATGCTACCTTTTGTTTGCCAACATAGATCTGGCTCATTTTCAGAGAAAAGGGATTACGGTTCAAGGTTCAATGTGTCTATTATGTGGGTAGTAGTAGTAGAAATAGCAGATACTACAAAAAAACAGTGGCTTCATCCTCTCTACAAAATCCATCTAGAATAGAAAGCTTAGCTAACAAAACCAGCAGATGGTGATTACATCATTAGTCATCATCACCATCCATCTGTTAAACCATTACGATGCATAACCACTGTTTTTGTTGAGAAATTCAAGGAAAGTTTGGAAGAAAAAACGCACATAGTAGTGCAGGTGGCAGGTGAGGAGGAGGGCCAAGGAGTTTATCAATGTTTCCTGCAAAGGCACGTCGGATTTGAGAACATGTTAGTAAGAAGCTTGAATAATGATTCATTCTGGGCTGTATGAATATGCTACCAATTTTCCGTTCTCCGTCCTACTTTAATATCATACCATGCATACTACTTTTTCGGAACAATGGGTTATCTATACATACTTACTTAGTAGTTGGTAGAGAAAAACACCTTCGTCGTATTTATCATGAAAAATACACCAAAAGACAAAGGAACAAACAAAAAGAAAGTAGTTTGAGACGACAATTCTAGCTAAAAAAAACAAGAGAGAGAGCAAGGTAGAGCTAGATATTTTTTATAAATAGCGAAAGTATTACTAGCAGAGAGAAAAGGAAACATCAACTTTCTGTTTTAGAAAACAACACCCATAATGTACACAACGACGAGACAACATCGAAACAACGGCTACAGAGATAAAATGGAGATGTACAAGTTCTTACTCAAGTTGCGCCCTTTTGTAGCAGTACCAAGTGAAGCAGCAGGAGAAGAAATATTAGTAGGATTAGTATCAGCAGCAGTAGTGTTAGCAGTCAACAATGGAGAGTTATTAGTGAGATATTTTTGGAGTGTAGATTTTATTTTTGCCGTTTAAGAGAGTGAGAGATTCCGTTTGCCGATGAATAAATAGAAGAGAATAGAAAAAATAATGTATTAGTGTTTACTCGTCTATATAAATCTATAGTAGTAGTTATTGTTTATAAATAATATATTTTTTCAATAGACACGTGCCAATACACTAAATTACATAATCGATAAAAATAGGTGTCTTCTGTCTTGACTCTTATATAGCATATTATTTAATAATATAGAGTTATAAATAATACACGCGCATCCTACAAAAATATGGTTTGACATTTGGAGGTAGTAAATTGGCTACTATTTTTTTTCTCTTTAGTTCATTCACCGCGCACTCATGATTTACAATAGCACTATCTTGTTGAGTTGTTCTCAGCTACAAATACGAAGTTACCGGAAGCAGCTTGTTTCTTGCATACCGCGCCTTTATGTTGCAATAATACATTATGCAATCCCATCTTGTTTATTTTAATTATATTGTTTGTAGCACCCAATTTCATTAGGAATTTGTGTTTTTCATTTGATCTGCGCAGTAGATGGATCCAGCTTGACTGATAAGAGTGGAACGAAACCTAATCATTTGAAGTGCGCCATCATTAGTTCCCAGCAATCAAGTTGCTTTCCCAATCCACTTGTTTCTCAAGTTATCGCGTCGTTAAAATCTATTAATTCGTCAGCTTTCCATTTCGCTAATGCCCCCCGCTCCCATCTCACTGATCATGGTTTTTTGATAAGTGTTTTTCTCCAAGCACTTTGACGGAATCGCTTTATTTCGCTGACCAAAGGAGATGGAGAGAGAGAGCAAGTGGTTGACTATTGGAGTGAGTGACTATCAACTGCGCCCGACTTTCACTAATCAGTCAAGGGATATGGCATTCCCCTTGTCGGAAAGGAGAAGACTCTTCCTTTGAATGAAATTGGAGACACGTCTAAGGTTGTTGTACTTATTACACAGAATTTTATGCTGCATAAGAGGGTTTCACGTACGTGAACAGTACCGGAACGAACCGTGTAGATTCTCTGGGAAAGCATGATGGGTAGACAACGCAGAAAAAATAGAATGAGCAGGACAGAATACAAATGTGCATGATAAATTCCTGTTGGAATCACACAAGTCCAATGGGATTTTCTAGCAGCATGGTCTTAACGCTGCTTGACTTGACTTTCCTTTCATTTCTCTCCTTGTTCCGTCCGCGGAACGGGAATACATATATTTGAATACGTATTACTGTCGTTACTCTACTCAACAGTTTGTTAGCAGCAAACATCTTATATTGCCATCTGAACTATAGGACAAGGTGTTTTCTCCTTTTTTTGTGAACTACATATCTACATAAATATGTAATCTACCTATGTTACTCAACCACCACATATAACTGGCTATGTTTTTCTCCCTTCATTTAAACTGAGTTGGCAGATTCTAAGAAGCTCACAGCCCAGCACTCTGACATGCTGCGTAGCAAGTAAAAACCACCTAGTTCCACATGTATTAGCAGTTTAAAAAAATATAAACAGGCGTCTAAAAAACCTCATCCTGTTGCTACAACTCAGGATCAAAGCAAACACACGGTGGAAAGGAGGAAGGTACCTGCCACGAAATAAAGGAGGAAAAGGCTTTTGTGCTTGCCTCGACAAATATATAAATGGGCTTAATACATTTTCCAGATAAGAGAAGTAGAGAGAAAAATGTCAAGTTTGAGCAACTTTCCTGACTCTACCCGAAATACATGGCATTATACCTTTTTCTTCCTTCTGTTCTGACCATTTCATGAAAGCGAATGGGGAGTAAGATTGCATCAGCCTTCCAATAGACAATGCACACACACACACCTACAACTACTTGTGAGAGTAGGCTATCAACGTTCCAAGGAGGAAAGTAGTTTCTAAAAATTGCCACAACTTATGAAGGTGGTGGTGATACTAAGTATGTTATCCAACAACTCCTGCCTACCTTTCTCAACATAATGATAATAATAATAAAGTTGGGAGAATCACAGCCAAGATTATGATCACGCTGGTAATGATGAAGACGATGGGAGTGTTTGTTGCTAAGGTCGTAAAATCAAGTTACAATCTTAACTTTACCAGAGTTCTTCTAGGCGTATATATACACCATTCAAGGGTTTCTTTAGATACGTAAATGCTTGGAATTTTCTTTTTCGTTATGGTCTATTAAATGACTTCACTTCCGCCTCGTTTTACTAGCATTACGATGCGCCTCTAAAATTGATGACGCTATGTATTTTAAAATAAGAAGTCAAAGGAGGCAAAGCTGGGTCTTGAGAATGTTTGTTGGTAGAGAAAGAATGAAGTTATTGGTGAAGCTCAGTTAGCAGTAGAGAATTGTCGGAAGAAAATGAGAGAAATGTTAAAGAGCGCTGAAGTCACATGAACGGAGATGAGGTTGAATCCACTTATTACATTCTGTTTCATCTACATCCCATTTTCAAAGAGTATTATATACAGGGAGTCCTTCCTAGAATCGTTATTAATGTGGATGAAAGGGGGAAGAAAATGGATAGGAAATCGTTAATGATATTCATGGAAATTGTAGACGGTTAGCAAATTACAGGCCGCACATCCATGTTTTGATGCTACCACCTATTTCCTACCCAACCTTGTTTTTTCAGCGGCAGCGCTAGCAAAATAGAGACTCAGCAGCTTTGAAAGGAGGAGCAAACTATTTTGCTGAAATGAGAAGTGGTCGACGTTATTTTAATGATTGTTTGTGAGATTAGAGTTGAAGTGGGAATGAAGACACAAACTTGTTCAAATTGGGAATGTGTAAGTATAACAGTACATGCATTCATTACGTCATGTAGGGAACAGGGACTGGGAGGGCCACATCATTCAAAAGCATCAAACAAGTTGTTAAGCACTTTATTTTACTTTTCGTCTTTGAGCTTCTTAACTTGAGAAGACGCCTTACTCATACACTCTAATAGTGTCTAAGCTTCTTTCACCAACACACTTTTCCCCGTGTCTGTCAAGTACTTTACGTCGCAGTTGCTTACTACTAAATAGAATATTTTAAAAGTAGGTGGGCTGATAGTCAATTTTGATATTATGCCAACTGAATAAATTAGCGAGGGTTTTCAGAAGTTTGGAGAACTACACATTTTTCATCAAATGCCATCAATGCGAGTTTTTCAACAACAATATGTGCTTATTATGTATACTCTCCGTGTAGTCAAAAGTTTATAATCATCGTGAGGGGCTCTTGTTTGCTTTTGTGATTCTGGTGATAAGAAAAAGTAGTTTTCCAATACGCCATAAATTTGCCCATTCATTATAAATACTGAGCTAACGGCTGCCCTTTTTTAGTTTAGTAGTTTTGGAAAAGCACAATAGTTATTCAGATCACACAGCCAACTAATCCCTCCGATTGAGCCTACGCCTGTATTCTAAACTGCAAGTTGAATTCATGCAGGTAGCGTTTGCAGTCTAGCTCTGACTGCGAAACTACTAATAATTATTTCCCAACATGTGTTGCACATTTGTCAAATTCTGTCTTGGAAATTAATCCCAGAGATTTTATACTCCGTTGTTGATCACCCCACCAAAAATATTAGCAGTAGCAACAGCATGTTGCACTTCATACCGAAACTTTTGTCAACAATAAAATGCAGCAGCAGCCCTTCATTTTTGAGCTCATACGCGAGAAATGGTTTTCAACTAAAGATTTCTCAGAGTTGAATGCACACTCGTTTGTCGCTCTCAAAAAGGGACGGAAGCGCGAGCAAGCTGTGCGAAGATAAAAAGGAGCCATCAAAAACTAATTTTGAGATGTACGAGAGAGCATTAGCAAAATTCTTTTATTTATAAACAGTTATGAGTTCATTACGTTCAATTTGTAGAATATAAACGGAATAAATACAGCGCTTAAGTATATGCTTATGTAAGCATGTAATGTTATTGGTAGGCTGTACACATGAAAGAAACCATTTCGCTGTTTTCCTCTTTTTTTAAAAAATATTTCCTTTCTGTCCGTTGGTCGGTAGTAGGTAGGTGGTAGCCCTTCGCTTTTACTCACTGTCTGCAAATGAAGTAGTTACTAATACAGTGAGAATCATGAGGCATAATACTATCCATTGCCAAAATAGAAACAAGAGTCATAAACGCTCTTTTCTTTTCTATGAGCATGTTGTAAGCTTTTTGTCTACTTTGCGATAGACATTAATAGTCTAGCAGTTCTATTCTATCGCTACTACAACTACAGCCACTCCAATATTCGACTCGACGCAATGCCATCTTCCATATATATATTTTTTTCCCCCATTCTCCTCAATTCCATTTCCTTTTACCATTTGTAGCTACTGACCCATGGCTGGAAAGAATTACGACCCTTTATTCTGATTTTGATGCTTGTAATGGCTTAAATTGGTTGTTACGTCTCCTACTTTCTCTCACAATGGAAGTAGAAAGGATAAAGGAGAAGCGCACACGTGGAGATGGAGAAAACTACGTATATGGAATAGAAATAAAACCGATCAAAAGGTTTAAATCGACAGGCTGGATGAGAAATAGTAAAAAGTAATTTACTTGAGCAGAACGATGGTGTAAAACACTAAACTCTTGTGGACGGGAGAGGAGCGAATTTTTTTGGGGAGTATTCATGATGTTTTCTATATGGAGAAAGTGATGTCAGGAACTACAAAGGGTGGCCTCAAGTACCTCTCACGGAATTTTTTATCACACAATTTCATTATTTAACTACATCACATCACAAAAAAGAAGTTCCTCATGATCCCAGGATATTTTCCCCTGTACATTTAGGAAGTGGAAAATGTACAAACCAGGAAAGCGCTTCTCCAATTGTAAGAATTTTTTATTACATCAAGCAGCAACCCCCATTGATTAAAACCCCTCTCGTTTTTATATTTCTTTTATCTCAACTAGATTAAATTTGTAATCGAAAAGGAAGGCTGTCATTTTTAACTTCATTTTGCAACTTAAATCGATTTTAATGGTAGTAAATAGCACAATTTATGTGAAAGAGAGATCATCAGGTATAAAAGGGATATTAAAACACCCATTTTCTTTGTTTCCGCCTGTAAAGTCCCTTGGTAATGTAATATAACACAAGAAGAAAGTGTAGTACCCACAGAAGCATATGGGCGTGTGTGGTACTTTCACTAGCCAGCTAAAAATTTAATGAGAGGCGTTGATTGAAGACAAAAAATGGCTTATTCTCACTACTATCATTTGCCTAATAAAAAACCTGATTATAATCTATATCACTATATAAAAGAGCCAACATGTTTCCAGCTATTCAGCCATTTCACTTCGATTTCTTTCGACAAGTCATTAACTCTTGTGCTGCTTCCACCCAGTGTTATTTCACTGCTCACCAGACTAGAGATTACAGAAGAGTAAAGGACTGGCCTGGATCATGGATCAGTTATATTACCCTATAAAAATCTGTTGAGTTCTCTATTAAAAGAATGGCTTCGAGTGTGCTAGTTTCCTACTCAGTCTTGTTTTCCGTCTTCTCCTCTTCAATTCACGAGATGGTGAATTGCTCCAAGAGTTGGTTCAACATTACTTGAAACTACTTGAAAATATCTATGCGAAAATGAGTTTAATTCTTGCGGAAATTGATATCATATGTAGGCACGCATAACTGCACAGAGATTAGTTGGTTTCATTGTCTGAAGCCAATGGAATTGCGCTTCAGTTGAAAAAAAAGTGTGTGAATGAAGAATGAGTATGAGATGTGTGGTTAATGCATTTGTGTCAGGATGGAATAATAAAACTGAATATGGGTTTATTTTTCTCTTTCTCTTCTTCTCAGAAACTCATTGTTCACTTTCTCCACTTTCACTATGGTTGTGAATTTAGTTCAAAGAGCTAAAAGAGGACGGAATAAAAATTGATCTTTGGAAAAGCATTTCTGCTCAACAATGCAGTGGCTGGCTGCCTTCTCAATAGATTTAGTATTCATTTCACGCTGTGTCTCTAATTAATAGCTTTCCCTCATGAATAAAACCTGAGGCTACGTGCTTAATGGCTAGGTAAATAATTTTTTCGTAGGTTTTCACTCCATTTTTAGTAGCCAGGTAGGAGGTCTCGTGTAAGGTTTTTCCAATTTATAAAACGGTATGTGAGTGGTTTAGCCTTCATTCGCTTTCTCGTCTAAAAATAATACAAGTTAATAATTTTTGTTGGTAAACAAAATTAGGAAGAACGTAATCAACAAAAATGAAGCTGTGTAACACAATGCAGCAATTTACTGTAAAATTCCGCCTTCATACAGCAGATATGAGATACCTACTGATGAGGCGAAGTAATTCAAGCCAAAAGAAAAACCTGTGACAAAATAAACCAGCCTTGAAACTAAATTGAGTTTGCCCTCATGAAAATTAATAATAAGTACGCCAGTAATATTTTTGAGGATTGAGTACATTATTTAACAGAGCAAACAGGGTACGAACCAAATTGCTCATGCAATTTATGTACCACTTTTTAATCCCACCCAGTTTCCTCATCAAGCATTCATTCATCCAACCTGGCTTTTGACGCGAGCTGCCACTCTAATCATATGAAAAATGAGTTAGCTGACGTACATCCACAACGCAACGCTACAGCTACAAGTCATATTCAACACCTTCCGGTAAGTACAAAAAAAATTCAGCGCAAAAAGGAGCTCAACTCAGTTCTCAAAGTTGGTGGACAAATATGGTGCATTATATTGGCCTCATGCTTTAATCTTTACGGTTGAGTGCATCTAGCGCTGGGAGTAAATCAGTCGTGCATACCGTATAAATTGAGCTAGTATAATAATGGTGCTGCTCATTGGGTAAAAGATGATTGTATTCATTCACTATGTCAATTTTCCACAGGGGTTTGAAAAAAATGAAATGATTCGGGTAGAATTTGACGTGACAACGGGAAAGCAAGAAAACAATGGAAT
>JAQGAP010001351.1:0-20726 GCA_034697805.1 Orchesella bifasciata
CCAGACGTACTTATTTTAGCAGTACAGTACTACTTTTGGGCCTCCGAAGCCCCATTTAAATACATGTAACTTTTTTTTAATACATGTAAATCCCATGGATGTACTACTTTGAGCTTCCAAAATACTGGCAGACCTGATATGACGGGATTGGTGTCGAATTAGTCGGGATCTATGGCTCTAAAAACTATACCCATTCATTTTTACATCCATTTATCGGCCACGATGCCCCTCATCCTGTTGACACTTGCGCAATGGGAAAAGTTGGAGATCCTCACACAGTCGTAGATCCACAACTGAGGTAAATACGTTATTGATTTCTCTTCGAATTGTATGATGAACTGGCATTTTGTTTAGCAAAAATTATGTCTGCTATTTGCAGAGTCATTGGAACAAAGGGACTTCGGGTTATTGATGCCTCTGTCATGCCAACGATTACTAAGTAAGCTCAAGCGAAAAGTGATAAAATAATCATTGAAGTGGGAAAAGTTGGTTGCAAAAATCGGAGTAGAGAAACAGTATCCAAGACCGGTTATTGTGACTATTAAAGTTTGTTTCGATTTGCATCCAAAGCTGCGAGGCAACTTAACAATTTGCTTTCTACACTTGAAATATTTGAATCGCTTCTTATCAATTTGAAAGCTTGGAACTTCTGAAGAGGATGCGTTCATATTTAAGATCTGGAGTGTTTGCCCAAATGAAGATAAACAGGGTTCGAGACGGAACTAGAGTTTCTTTTGGATTATTTATCGTATAATATAAAGACTGACCCATTTTACGATGATCAAGTAATGCTACAACTACGTTGAATGCGTTGTAGTGACTGTCACACTTTGACTGATGGAAATTGTTTTTTCGCAGTAGCTACAACATAATATCAAGTATATCTTGTCATAAAATGCTTTCATCATGGCTTATGTGACAACGTAGGATGCACTTGCAAAATAGTAAGAACTCTAATATTTATTTGTGTATTTATAAATGATTAACATAAATGCAAAGCTGAAAACAAGAGGTTTTTTTTTGTATATAAATTTGTGAACCATTTATTAGCTATACTTGGAAATTTAAAATCATATTTATTTTTTACATCACGTCAGTCATGGTTTACCTTTCATTACATTTCTTAAAATTGTTTAGATAATTTTTGAAAAGACACGGGAAAAATATATATCGCATACTTCTACACGCGTATATGCTTACAGCTTAATTACAAGATAATTCACATTCCGTCACTCCAACACATACAAACTCAATTTTTTAAAGCATTTTTGTTATTACACGATCCATAAACACAATTTGATATATGATAAATAATTAACAATTTTTTATCCAGTATTAAATACCTTACGCATCACTTAAATTATAAATTACATTCTGTAAGTTTTATACACCAAC
Source organism: Orchesella bifasciata (assembly GCA_034697805.1). Taxonomy (NCBI): domain Eukaryota; kingdom Metazoa; phylum Arthropoda; class Collembola; order Entomobryomorpha; family Orchesellidae; genus Orchesella; species Orchesella bifasciata. Next base: position 1,396 of record JAQGAP010001351.1, read on the forward strand.
TGCTAGCACCAAACCAATCATACCATATCCCACACAGTATTTTATGCATCAAATGAAAGCGACGGCATAATATTATTGTATTTACTCTTGAAAGAAAGCTGTTTTACGAAGTTTAACGTAACTAATCGCCCGTCTGCCCTAATCTTATGATCATTAACGGCTTGCTTTTAATTCTATTTGTTGTTTAAGCTTTCTACCAGGGAGCATTTAGCCCTTGAAACTTTCTTCCTCAACGCATAATGAAATTGATATATTAGATCTAAAATAATTAAATGCGTCATCGAATAGCAGTGAAACCTACCAAAGTTTCTGAAACCGTTTATAAATGAAACTGTAGACATGACTATGGTGATAATGCAGAAGGCTGCAAACAACGAAGGTATGATGGCATTTGGAAAATCAATGATGATGATGATGTACCTTTTTTTCATGCAACCTTCTAATGCAATACCAAAATATCAAAATTCCATGCCTGTGTTGTGGCGAAAGAATGAAGTTGCAATAACCTACGGAAACCTGCAAGTTGACTTGTTAATCAACTTCCTAAACTTATGTAAATTCCTGAACAGTGACTTCATTCATGCTGACCTGTTTCCTGAAGCAGTCAAGCAATACAATGATATCTAGATCGAGAATTTTCCTTCAAGAAATTGAAGTCATGTGCCAACGAAAAAGTTGGACCAAAATATTACACAGACATAAGCGTTTCATCCCACTACTCATTTTGGTGGTTATCTTTTGGTTCATGGAGTGATTGCTGGCCTACCAGTTTCAGCCACAGTCATTTCTGCTCAAAACAAAGGAGAAATTGGGGCAATGAACGAAAAATTGAATACTCAACAGCAAACGCTGGAATTTCTTCAGGAACGAGCAGTATCTAATAGCGAGATGATCAAGAAACGGCACAAGAACTTCAATGTGAGGTCCTCCGATCTCATTATTTTGCAAAGTGATCATGACAAGTTAAAGGGAAAAACGGTTTACACCAACTTTGCCATTTCATATATCACTAGCCGATTATTGAATGGTAAAACCATCATAAAAGAAGCTACGTGTCATTGGAAACCTCGTGAAGTTTATGGCCCATTACTTGATTATTTCAATGTGTCGTTAACATGTAGTGATAACTGTCCTATCAAATTCGCAAGAGCAAACAAATGCGAATTTTTGGATGAGAAAGCTAAGCTTTTCATGGAATTTTCAGTCCCATTGGTCAACAAAACACTCGTGTTAGTTGAAGCTGACCCATGTGAGTTATTGTTGCGCAAGGGAGATAAGACCTGTACAGTAAAGTATGTTGGACCAGAGGATGCAATGATATCGCCCATCGATCAATATGTGCATGCAGAAAACATTGAGCTACCAGCAAAACATGATTTACTTATCGCCCCAATGAGAGGTTGTAAACCAGCCCCCGCAATCAGTGAAAGCAGCAAGTATTTTACAGTGACTCACTGTGCGACTAGGCAACTAATGATCATTATGATTTCATCCAAGTTAAAGTGCAACAGGAGTAATATTACATTTATTATCCTGAATCAGAGATCATGACTGAAGGAAGATCCCAGACCTAGCCAAACCATGTATTCACATTGCCGATGGATGTTACTTTCCACATTAATGAGCTATTTTATTGGATCTAAAATTTACATGAAGCAGAAGGAATGTAAATGTGCCTAAGAAAGATTATGCACCTGTACAAACTAGTGGTTTTCAGAAGAAATCTATGAATAAATGTAAAAATGCACACGTGTATGCCGGTACCTAAGTATACATACGCAGAAAAAATGCAGGTGCATCCTATATGAAAAAAACGCTTCTCTAGAATAACAAGGTAATGAACGCACGTTCAATTGTAAGGTGTACAATAAGGCACGTCAGCCTAGTTCCAAGAAAAGCATGAATCATAAAAATTTTCAGAAAATTTGCAACAGTATTTTTCGTATTGTCTTTTAAGATTAAAATTTTTAACCAGATTAGAAAAAATGTTTGCATAAACTACTTTTTTCTATTGAAAATTAAAAACAATAAAACGAAATCCTAATTCATAACACTTCTCATAACGTAACAAGAAAATAAAATTATGAAAACTTATTATTAAACACTACTTACGATCTAACAAAATCAGGAAAAATTCTATCTCTAACACTTCATATGATCTAACAATATGTTAAATTAATTATATTCAAACCAGCACCTACCTATTTTTTAAGGTTGCGGATTGTATTTCCGTGTAAATCTTAGATCCAATAAAATAGCTCATTGATATGGAAGGTAACATCCATCGGCAATGTGAAGACATGGTTTGGACAGGTCCGGGATCTTCCTTCAATCATGATCCCTGATTCAGGACAGCAAATGTGATTGATCCTGTTGCACTTTAACTTAGGTGAAATCATAATGTTCATTGGATGACTCTTCCCACAATGAGTCACTGTAAAATACTTGCTGCTTTCACTGATTACGGGGGCTGGTTTACAGCCACTCCTTGGGGCGATGAGTAAATCATGTTTTGATGGGAGTTCAATGTTTGCTGCATGCACACATTGATTGATGGGCGATATCATTGCATTCTCTGGTCCAGCATACTTTACTGAACAGGTCTCATCTCCCTTGCGCAACAATAACTCAAATGGGTCGGCTCCAACTAACACGAGTGTTTTGTTGATCAATGGAACTGAAAATTTCATGAAAAGTTTATCTTTCTCATCGGAAAATTCGCATTTGTTTGCTCTTGCGAATTTGATTGGACACTTATCACTACATGTTAACGACACATTGAAATAATCAAGTAATGGGTCATAAACTTCACTAGGTTTCCACTGACGCGTAGCTTCTTTTATGATGGTTTTTTCATTCAATAGTCGGTCAATGATATATGAAATGGCGAAGTTGGTGGAAACTGTTTTTCACTTTAACTTGGCATGATCACTTTGCAAAATAATGAGATTGAAGATCGTCTCATTGAAGTTCTTGTGCAGTTTCTTGATAATCTCGCTATTGGTTACTACTTGTTCCTGAAGATATTCCAGTGTTTGCTGTTGAGTATTCAATTTCTCGTTCATTGCCCCAATTTCTCATTTGTTTTGAGCAGAAATGACTGTGGCTGAAACTGGTAGGCCAGCAATCACTCCATGAACCAAAAGATAACCACCAAAATGAGTAGTGGGATGAAACGCTTCTGTCTGTGTAATATTCTTGTCCTACTTTTTCGGGGGCACGTGATTTTAGTTTGTTGAAGAAAATTCTCGATGTAGATGTTAGTGCCTCGCTTGACTCAGTCAGGAGCCAGGTCAGCCTGAATGAAGTCACTATTCAAGAGTTCACATACGTTGAGAAAGTTGACCAACAGGTCAGCTAGCAGGTTTCTGTTGTTTATCGGAATTTCATTCTTTCGCCACAACACTGGCGTGGAAACTTTTTTAACGCTTCTTTCACTTTAAACGGTGTTTTTTTTAAATATTCAGTTCTTATACTTTCTAGCTGCGTTCCATCTGTTTGTGTGATAAAACTGTACGTCGATTTTCACGAGGAGTCATTAGATTGTTTTCACGTTTAATTTAGTACCGGATGAGGGCATTTTGCGTAAATCTTTAGCTGTTTATTTCTCAGTAGATTTTGGAGTAGATTCTAACTAATCGTTAAATATCTTCTTTTATATAAATATCTGGTTCTCGTAAATTTTATACATTCAAAGTGAATACCTGGATTTAATATATTAAACCATTTTTTTATCAAAATTTACATAAACACGTTTAAAATTTCCTCTCAATCACTAACTTTTACTAATTAATCTACTGGCAATGCCCCTAAGGGCACGCGCCTATTTTATTATAAGTTATTTTCAATAGTATAGTTGGCAATTTTACCATCCATTGATGCAGCAATGAAGCATTGATTAATTCCATGTCATGTAACAAATGCATTGCATTTGTATGCCCAATTCAATTATTAAACTGAAGTACTAGGATAATTAAATTAAAACCACATATTTACGCATAAAATACAAAGTGTGTGTGGGATATGATTTGATATGGTATGCTAGCCGTATGCAATCACTCATGGTGGAATCATTCATTCATTGTGAATTTCTTAAATTAAATTGAAATTTGAATTCCTTAAATCAACATAAATTAGATTTTCTAAAATCTACGAAGCCTAAAACCTAATCTAAAACGAAATCTAAAATCTACGAAATAGCTATTTCACATATTTAACCTAGTTGATACAGTAGATGCTTTATATTGAACTATTTGAAACTGTAGCTGTTGAGAAGGTGCAGAATGGAAACAAATACCTCGTTTCCGCAGCTCGGATGAGATGATGCCACGGGTGGATAAGTACAGATCATTCGAGAGTCAGCTACGCAAAGTTGTGATGCATTCCTACACCTATAGGTTACTTTCACGAAGGTTCTGAAATTGCAATGAAAATACAAACAAAATGTAATAAAAGGTAAAAATTATAGTGTGATACAAACAGTTACAGACACATCTCATGTGATAGGAATAAATTGCAAAATTAAAGTAATGTTATCAATCTCTAATTTTCACTTCATAAAAATTTAAAAATTTACCTGAAGAATTGCTTTTAGTTGGTTGATTGGTATCCGAACGTACACCAAGCCGATACAGTACCAGTTAAAGACGCCCGAAGTTATCTAGACGGTCATACATACAAACAAATTTTTAAAATTCTAGCCACAAATGGAATTTGGAACATGTTTGCCACTATACTATTTTTTTAAATGAAAGCATCGTTAAATTACCTAACTTGAAAAGGCACAAGGGTGATTTGGTTTTATGGCATTGGATTGCTCGAGGGTTTTTAATGGATGTGGTTTGCCTGCAAAATAAGTCAAACGAAGTATTGAGGTTAGTTGTATTATATTGACTTGTTTCTTGTGTTTTTTAATTTACATTAGCAAAAAAACCGAATGTAAGCACCTAAGTCTAATTCACACCAAAAAGTGTGTGAATAAAACTCATAAACGTCCAAGAATTTATTTAATGCATAGGTTCAAAATGTTTCACAAACTCCATCCCGAATATGCCACTGATAATGTGATAATACATAGTTATCTCTTCATACGGTTCACCAGCAAAGGGAATTTGCAAGCCCCATTCGCACATGCTCATGCTTTTAGTTCACTTTCTGCATTTCATTTAAATTGCATAATAGAAGACACGTCGATGGTGTTAAAATGAAAATTTGACTAGCGCTGTGCACATGGGAATGTAGGAGGAAATATAATACTAATTTGTTTGTATACTCAATGCAAATTGTGTATGTAAATACACAAAAAACTAACATACGCAACATTTTTCTATAATGCAAAGCAATTCTGACACATGCACTCTTGTTAGAAACTTGAAGAAATCTTAACAATCAAAATTACATGACACGACTGGATTAACACGACAAAAATCTTTCAGTAACGAATAAAATTCTAAGGGTGAACATCGAAAAACTAGAGATAATATTGAATGTAAAAAAGGCGGATGAAATCATCGACTCTCACGTTTTGATTGCATAGATTTTTGTTAGAAAATGTCGCAAGCAAAGCGACAAACAAATTCAGTTTGCTCTAATTTAACATTTTAGAAAAAAGAATTTATATACCTGGGGTGATTTTTTTTGATGATATGATGTCCACCTTATGGGTGACGGCACTGTGGAACATATTTTAGTTGTCTGGATGTTAAGGCCACCATTTTTGTGTATCTGCAAAGAATAAAATCACAATGTTGAGTGTACCATTCATCATTTGTAGTAACACACGGAGTTTTTAACACGTTTAACTTTAACGTTTTAACAACTTTAACTTTTTAGTAACAACTTTTTTTACACAAAGCGTCAAACATTGACAATAGTTTAGGTTTTCTCGTATCATTTATGAAAGGTGAGCAAAAGTAATTGTGCATAACGAAATGAATCATTCGTAAATTTGGATTATGTATGCCTAGAATGAAGTGTGAATTTTAGAAGGCATATTAAATAAAAGTATACTCCAAAGAAAATTGAGAATGGAACTACAGTCACCAAGCATTGCACCCCACAAGTACTTAAGAGTTTTAAAGGCATGAAGTAAAATCCTCAATTGTTTGCATGCTTTTGCTTTGAACAACGAGTGTAAGAATGGTATGTAATTTCAGTGCAATACATAGAGTACGCTTTTTCCTGACACTTGGTTGACATTAGCGTTAATTTGCCTAACAACTGAATGTTGGCTACCCGAAATTAAGTGCCACTGCTGCTGGTTGCTAATAACAAGATAAAAATGTATTCTAAAGATGGGCTAAAAGCGAAAGCCCAGTTCGAGCAGGAAAGTATACTTTCGTTCAATAGCAAATATTTGCTTTATCACGCATATCATGTCATTTCGTAGGAACATTGTCAATTTCAAATGAACTCATGCATTAAAACTGCACTAAAATAGTTTTGCTAGAATAAAAATGCTACCTTAGCTCAAATTATGGACTCTTGTCAAATTATATTATGCTCTAACGCCATCCTTATATGCGTTGAGTCCTACGTAGTTCAAAAACTTCAGTAGCGACAACGGGATACGTAATGAAAAAATATTACGAAATGTGAAAAACAATCTTAGTGAAATATTATAGTTCCCCAACAAACAAACTTTGGAGTGTTTGATTATGGAAGAAAGAATATTTTCTTACCTTTTATTAGAAATGATTACTACCAAAAACTTTATAAAAAAATAAACAACTTACTATGAATAGTGTTCCATTTCTCCACATTCCGACTTGGTACTATAAAAATCCGTAAGTTTTCCTTCTTAGGAACCGCCCTGCCCAGTTATCACAAGGTTGAAAAAGCTGTCACAAATAATTGTTTGAGTTTAAAACATGGATGAGTAATATTTAGTCTATATGTTTTTCAACTTTACATTTCTCTCTCTCTTTTAACACACTAATTTCTTGTTTTAACCAGTAGCCCGATCCCCAAATGTCAAATAATATATCCCGGAAGCTAATCAGAGTAATAGCAATCTGTTAATTATAAATAAAGTTTCTAAGTCTCAGTTTACAGGTTCATTAAAAGCTTTTACTTGTAGAACTGTAAGGTTTCAAAATTTTAACACACGGACGGTACCCGAGAACAAGTTCTCTCGTCTCCGAGCACCGCTCAAACCCCAACTGACTTGACGAAGGTAGCAGCCTTGCTCTGCCCTCCTTGTCTTGAAGTATGATTTCATCCGACAGTAAAACATGGTGTGAGCTAATGTGTGAAAAAAGACATGGATTTCTATCGAAGCGAACAGAACATTCGGGGTTCAAAAAGTATGCTGTTGCTAGGTAGATATATATTACAAAACGCATGCTGGTATCCTGAATGCATGACTAAACGTGCAGAAGCAGCTGCGTACTAAGAACTGCTAAGTACTGCGGTGTAAAATACTGTGCCATGAATATGCAGAGACCTGCAATACTAAATATTTTGTCGCCCTGAATATTCTCTATCCTACGTCCCCGCATTATTCTTCGTTACTTTGTACCACTCCAGTTTGTATCTTGTAATCAGTGTAAGTCGAATTTCGTGTTCTGTACATACAGAAACTAATGTTCCTTAATTTACCAAAAAAGGCATTTTGAGAGCAAATTTTTTTCGTTGTGCCTCGGATTCACTGAATTTGTCTATTAATTCATCAATAATTATTTTAGAGAGTATAACCCTAAATATGAAATACTGCAAAACTGTGAAACACGAGTAAAAACTGAAATTCTTACCAGACTGCTTAGACGACCTGATTTCTCACAGGCTTGACTGGAGAAGAATGCAAAATGGTATGCAATTTTAGTGCAATGCGGATAGTACACTTTTCCCTAATACGTGCTTTGGTTGACTTGCCTAACAACTGAATGGGGTATGATCTGGTGTGAGAAAAAGGGCATGGATTTCTATCAAAGCTACCAGAACATTCGGGGTACAAAAAGTATGCCTGTTGCTAGCTGCATACATCATAACATTATTAAAGGCATGCTTGTGTACTAATTGCAATACTGAATGTGCAGAAGCGGATGAATATTACACAGGGTGTAAAATAATGTGCCATGAATATGCAGAAACCTAAAATCATTATGTCAATCATTCAATCAATGTCAATCAATAAAATCATTCCCAACGAAATATTCGGTCACCCTGAATATTCTCTGCCCTACCTCCCCGCATTCTTCTTCGTTGCTTTTTACCACCTTACTTGTTTCATATTTTGCATTTAGACATTGAATGGCTGTGCTCAGGATGAATCACCAGATTTATCAACACCATTCATGTTCTCAACTATGAAACCGTAGATATTATAGGCTATTCAATGTTATAACAGAAAATAAGAATCGATTTGGAAACGCAGAACCGAATGAGAACTCAAAATTAAATACTGCCAACTCCACACGCATAATCATTTTCGTTTTCTACGTGTCATATCACGTATGCAATTTAGAACGAAAAAATTAACGCTTACATGTCAAATAATATTTTGACATAATTGAAAACATCAAATGCAGAAATGGATTAACTTTTTGTTGGAAAACTAATATTGTTCTGTGAAGATAGTATTCGCTACAATTAAGACAATATGAAGAATGAAACCATATTGAAACAAACGAGTGACCAACCTGTATATGCTGCAACCGTTAAATTATTTAACACGATAATACGGGGTGATTAAGATTGTCAAACTGGTCAACCGCATCGTGTTAAAAATCACCATAATTATATACTGAATTTACTTGGACTTACAATAGAAATTCAAAAACGGATCTTACCACAATTTAGTATCTCAATTTTTGTCCTCTGCTTTTTGCAAGCATCCACACTGTTTCGCACATTTCAAATAATTAAAATTAAGTTTAATTAAAAAGTACACAAACTGCAATAATATCAAAGACTGTCGTACGATAGTTTTTCCACAGAAACTCTAACGGGTAAACTTTTTCCGGGACGGTGTGGAGAAGGTGATTCCTCCACACCGCCCGAGTTCAACTGACGCTCAGCTACTCTTTCATTCGCATGGTCTCCCCACTCTCTCTGGATTCTTCTACTACATTGAACGTACGCAGCGCAGTGGAATTACAAAGAAGTGGTTTCAGCCTACAGGAGCAATGTTAAAATTAGGGGGTTGTCGCTTCAGTTGGAGGAGAGTGTACTACACTGTCCCCTTTCTCCTTTTTCACGCTCTCCTGACTCCTCTTCTTGCCTTTTAGTGTTGATACTGTGCAGAACACAAGAGCAATATGAATATGCATGCCGTCACAACCCGGTATGGTGCAAGTGTAACGTATAATATGTTCTCTGTTTATACTTTCTATATGCAAACTCTGGTTTGGTTTTTTCCTAAAGACTTCGTTCACAACGAAAGAAACGCTTGGTCTGGCAGCCTACAGGTGCAATATATTTTTCATGCCGACTAACCTTTCATTTAAATTTCAGTATGCTGCTATGTATATTGCACACAATTTTTACTAAACTGTTAAAAAATGCAAACTACATTGGTAAGGATTGTATTTCTCAACTATGATAATGCCGTGTGTATTTATTGTCATAGTTCGAGTCTGTGCTCAGGGTGAAACATGAGGAAGTACTCAGCTATAAAGCACCTATTTCTGATATGCATTGCTATGCAGTTTATAAAGACTACTAAGCATCGCTGTAAAAATGCAGAACCAAACGAGAACGCAGAGACGCATTGGGTTTTGTAGTTTATCTCACATAATGTGCAACTTGTAAGCAGAGTCCGAAATTTTCTGGTTTTCGAGACAGCATTCTAATTATTAGAGTTGTTCATTTCGTGTAAATACATATTTTTCAGGCTTTATCTGATTGAAACCAAACTTTGCATGCGAATGTTTGGTCACAAATGGGTCATTTTAAGCCCATGTTGTAATTACATATTTTACATATTTTAAGAATTTCTACATATTACATATGTAGTTACATATTTTGCGATTTTTCTTGATTTTGGACGTTACTTGCTTAATTTTTGCCGTTTTTTCACGATTTTGTGTCCGTTTAGGTGACAAAACTAAAAAAATTTCATAATTTAACTCCAAACTGGCTCTTTTTACAAAAGAAGGTTGTCTTTGGGATTGATTTATGTAAGAAAAACGGTTTGTAAAGTCAACTAAATTCGATTCTTCGAGAATATGTAATTTTTAATACATTTTGCACATATTTTGCAATTTTTTTCTACATATTTAACTACATGTTTTGGCCATTTTTGCCACATATTTAAATACATATTTTGGCTGTTTTAACTACATAGAATGAACAACTCTACTAATTATATGGCATCGATATATGTATGCTTACAGCAAAATTTAGAAAAATGAAATGAAATTTATTATGCTTATGTTAGGTTAGTAAAATATGTCTCACCAAAACAACACAAACAGTACATATGTAACATATAAATCATCTCATCAGCAAAATCAGAATCCTTGATATTTTTTAATGTGGAATTCCATCATCTGTAAATTTAAATAAGATTCTCCGAACTAGAAATATTTAAATTAAATAATAGCACAATTATGCACATTCCTAACTCGTACAAACACCATTTCTAAACAAAGACGAATGACAAAATGTGATATGATGAAGACAAAATTTTTAGTTTCGTCATAATTGGAAGATTTGTGTAATTAAAATAAATGCAAGCTGAAAACAAGAGGTTTCTTTTGTACATAAATTTTTATTTATTTATTAGGTGCAATTGAACATTTCATATCATATTAATTAATTTACAAATCATAGTTTACCTTATATTACATATCTTCAAATCGTTTTAGAAAATTTATGAACGGACACGGCAAATATATATAACACACAATTCTACACCCCTATATCATATTCTAGAAAGGTTGAAGATCATAAACACGCATACTCCTTAATTACAAAATAATTCTCATTCTCCATACTTCAATATTTATGTGCACACTCTAAAAAATTTCGCATTTTTGTTTTTGCGAGATCTTTAAACACAGTTTGATAAATGATAAATTAATTGTCAATATTGCATTCGGTATTAAATACCGTTTCCAAAACTTAAATTCTAAATTACATTCTATAAGTTTTATTTACCAAAACTTTTACCAAGCCAATCATACCATATCCCACACAACATTTTTGCAAAAATTCAGAGCAACAGCATAATATTATTTTTTACCGTGGAATGGAAACTGTGTTACGAAGTTCAACGTAATTAATCGGCCGCTTGCCTTTATAACATGATCAATAATGATTTTATGGGCAAGACTTCAAGACTATTTATTGGGTGAGCTTTTTACCTAGGAGCATTTGGCCCTTGAAACTTTTTTTCTTAACGCACAATGAAATTTATATTATTATTTGAAGTCTTTTGAAGAAATGCCCAGCAAGGTACCATGCATAATTTTACCCACTGGGACGGATGCACTGAATTTACTTAAAAATTCAATGTATGCATGCGTTAAGCGATCGATCGCGAATGCGATGGAAAAAGACGGCTTGAGAATCTCTACGATCACCTAAATCTCAACAAAAACGAGATTCCAGCCTTGTGCTTGAAGGAAATGTTCGAAGTCTGCAAAGGGTGTCGGGAAGAAATTAACAGGTCGTGGGAGTGAAAATAAAAGCTCGATAAAATCGAACTTTTGGTGATGTCTACTGTCGACGAAATCAAGAGGAAAGTTTTTGGTTCATTTTAACAGTTTTATTCAAGTTTTAGTTACTATTGTAAGTTAGTATGAAATCTTTGATTTAAGAAATGTATAGTTATCAGTGCAACATGAAAAATTCGACTGCATAAGGCACTTACATTATTTCAACAGTCCATGGAAATCAAGCTAGCTATTTATTTACAGGCAATTCTGGAGTTCTCATTGGAACAAGGATAACAGTAATAAGTTTCACAGCCGTGATTTAAACACAGCATACATCGACGATAAATAACATCAATAATTTATTATTGCATCAATGCAACCGTTTGGTTATCTGGAGAACATTTGAAAGCTAACATTTAATGCGTTATGATAATTAGCAAGTGTACGCGTTTTTGAGGTACTCAAATTACTTGGAAAGTCGTCAGCGTTTATAATTAGAAACAAAAATGCGGTAAAAACGAATCACCAAAAGTTATATTAGACGTTGAAAGCAATTCAGCTCATCGTTTCGGATTCCGTTTGTTCCATCCGTAGTATTAAGAAAGTATTAAAAAATAAATGTTCGGAAAAACATTACATACGCGTCGATAATCTTCGACGTGTTCCAATAAAACAAACTCAAGAAAACTTTATGCTGTATTGTAAAATTATAATCGTAATTAACGGCATTAACTAAAGGTTATTTCGCTCCAGTATTTTACGACGTTATTCCCTTATTTTCCTGATCAATACTCCGGTCTCTTGGCTTTGATCGTGTTAACATGATTACGACATCATCTCAAATGAGAAGACATGAAAAATCGAAGCACAAATCACACCATCATATCAGGAAGGGAATAAAGTTCGCAGTGTAACCTAAACTTCATATTGCTCAACATTTTGCTGACAGTTTCCCATCAAACATTGGGCCACATCGCATCTCAGAAACTCGTGAACTATTGTCAATCTCAACGCATCTTTGTTAGGTAATGAATCTCAAACGGCCTATCGGCCAATAGCTAAACTACACCAAAAATATTTTGTTTAACCAATATCTATAGAATTTAATTAAATTTAGACTTAATAATAATTTTTACATTTCACTAACTGTAACTGGGCTCCTTTGAATATAACGTAATAACAGTATGTTTGATGAATCAATACTTTATTTTTAATCTACTAAAGTTACGAAAATTTGCCGTGAAAGTTCTACGGAATCAACATCTGCCGTTTTAGAAAGTTAGGCATTATTGACGATTTTAAAACAGCTTACTTTTGCAAGGAACTGTTGGCTTTTGCAACATTTTTAATACTATGCACGGGAAGTTCACCATTGAAGAACCCACTTTTTGCTTCCTGGGCTAACGCAGCTAGAAAAGTGATAACTGACAATAATATCAGGTCTGTAGCAGAAGCATCTTAAGATTTAATTTTAAAACAATTAACAACTCCAAACGACTGCAATAAACCAACGCTACACTTCTGTAAGAGAAAAATTAGTACTTATTATATTAATGAGTGTTTTTTATTCGATTGCTTGCTACCAATTGGTATATTATTGGGAAACGCAATCTTACAACTAGAAAATGAAATTATGGCTACTTGAATTCACTAAATGGAAAAGTCTCGGATTGCATCTGAAAACGGGCGTTTGAGGGGACCAATCCGATCTTCCAAGGTTTTTATCCTAAGTTAAGCTATTAACGTCAGCTCAAGTTACCATTGTGATTCAGTTAAGATTTTGTTTACAAAAACTACTCGGGACTTATTTCTAGTAAAACAGTTTTTCGTGCGGCGGGTACTTTTATAAAGACACAACAACAACAACGAATTAAAATCATTTATTTAGTCATTCGTGTTGAAAAAAAAATAGCTACAAAATCCGACGCATCCAGAGTGAGAAAAGCTAACAGTTTTTAGTTGAATTGCCAACCCTTGAAGAGTGCATTGCCAAAGAATTTGAGTTGAAGAAAAGAGGTATGACAAAATTGCAAACCATTAAAATTAATTAGTTTTTGTGAATGTTTAAAATCTAATGTCATTTTGTGGGACAAAAAGAAGCTATTCTATTTCAAAGATACATTTAATAATGGTACTCGATAAATTTGCCACAAAAGTGTAAACCGCTACCTTGCTAATCCTTTCGGGCAAAACTATATAGATTAAAAATAAGAACATAAACAAAATAGTAGTAAGCTTCACGACAGTGATTTAAACGCAGCATACGTTAAATGTTTAATGAGCGAAAATCCCACTGTTGTTCAGCACCTACCAAAAATCAGCTGAGTATACAGGTTCCGGAAAATGCGACTTGGGAAACGTCATCGCTTTGTGGCGTGTGCTACGAACTTAGTAAGGGGTTACATGGTACGCCTTAACTTACCCCAATATATTGTATGTTTTGTTCACCTCAGTACAAAAATACCAATCATAATATCGATTAACAATATAAATTCAGGACATTAGTTATTTCAACAGTCAAAATGAGACGCTTCTACTCGGCAAGCGATTTCTAGCGTGGCCAAAAATGCCAGAGAGAAAAACTATCCTCCAAAATTCTCCTAAATCGTTTTCGTCTCGATGTGTAGCAACATCAGATTGTTAGCATTTCGAAGTTTATACTACATTGGTAACATTTGTCGACACCTTTCACAGATATCAAGAAGAGAATCCTATTAACATAACTATTTAGGCTCCTGTTATTGAAAAGAAAAAGCAATTGTTACAGTCCACCTCTTTCAACGTAATGCAGGTTGGCGGCAATATGATCTGCACATACCGGGCGGACGCACCAAAATTTAGTCGATGAAGGTGTGGATGGCTCTTACATTATCGATCAAAGTAGGTCGGCTGTTTTAAAAGATTGAATTTCATACCTAATTTGCAAATTGTTTAAAACCACTTCCAAATTTTTCCGAAATTAAATATCATAAGGTTAAATAAATATTACATTGTTTTTTTTTTGTTTTGTAGATACTATATCGCGGTAGGAACCTACAGTGACATTGTGCCGTTTCATCACCGAAAACTGTTAAAAATGAAGGTTTTATAAAGGTTCTCAAGTCCAGCTTCTGACCCGACGTCGTGGTGCAGGTCATCAACTAAGCACGTCCGGAAGTCGAGCTTCCTGCAATTCGACAGTTTCTGACGCTTTTAATCATTCTACAAGTGCTTCTGGGTCATCGTCATCAACAACAGCCAAGGGGAAACACGACAACATGTCTTTTTTGTTACAACTTGGTCTTTTTGAAGTGATCCAGTTCAGAACCGGCGAAGGAGGTTGCCAAGCGGCGAAATGTCCTCCAAACTCTTTGCTTCCTTTTGGGACTTACTGGGAAGGAGTTACCCAAAAATGGAAGCCAAGTCCAGATTTCTGCTTGGTGCTGGAGTGATGATCCTTTTACACTTAACAATCGACTAGTCCCCATTTGGACGAAGTTGCGACTGGAAAAAATTGTCCTCAGCTAAGTGACTACAGCTTTATCGGAAGTAAGGAGAATAGCGTGGGTGAAAGAAATTCACCTGTTTTTAAAATTTGCTTCCTGCAAGTTAAAAACTATTCGTTTTCCTTTCCGTGAGGTATTAAACTATAATTGTAGTAACTGTTTTGTTGCCGTTTTCTCGCAGGCTTGAAAACACTCACTCTGGATTTGGAGCTTGTTTGTAACTACAAGTACGAAATCGAGAAATGGAAAGTCAAAGTGGTGCACGCCCGGAACTCCGATATGTCGAGGACGACTTTTGTAAACATTTTCATACTGCGTTAAACTATAGTTAGTGGGACAATTAAGAAGCTACCCCACTTCAATTATGTAAGTAATAAATGGGCTCGAAAAATTTGCCACAAACTTGGAAAAACTACATTGTTTTTCCTTTTGGGAAAACGTTTGATAATTGTGTGCTTTTTTTAAAATTTGGTATGCGCCCATACAAATGCGAAGTTTGCGCTGTTACAAGAAAGTTCATTGGAGCATTTGTTGGACACCTCAAGCTCATTCACAAAATTCACAAAATTCGCACAGAAGCGAAGAGAATGGCATCCGAGGTAGGACTCAATCCAAACTAATGAGAACACAAAGCTTTAGGGAATCAAATCATTTGGAGGAGGCTAATTATGTCCATGATATGGAAAACGAGTGGGATGAGCTAACTCTCATCCCATGAATAAAAATCTGCACCGAGAGTTTTCAAATGCTTGCAGAAGAAATGGCAGAATAAACCCACTAACGGCTGCACTTTATTTCTCGAAAATTTCACTCTCAATTTTTGAGTTTCGGCGTGGCACAAAAGCTTTTATTAATGAGGTACTTGGAGTAATGTTTTTACTTGCAATGTAATATAATCGTTTGCGGGATTCAGGTAATGTAATTTTCGTTTTAAAGTTTTACTTGATGTTAATAATTATTGCATAATCGAATCTGTTGATGTGCACGGGTGGCTTTGGAAAACACTGAATATATTGAACTACCTAATTGCAAGTGACGCAAGCTACCGAGTAAGGTTTCATCTGTATAGTTATTGAAAATGTTTGGCAAATTTGCCACAAAAAATTAGACAAACTACCTTGTCAATCCTTTCGGGCAAAAGCTCGAAATTAAATTTCCTTGGACTTACTTAAACTTAAACTTTCTTGGACTTAAACTTACCTAATTCCAAAAGTACTCTGACATAAGGGTAAGTGACCAAATATAAAAACGATGGAATTTTTTTTTTTGAAAATCAGTCACCACCAGCAACTGTGTCGTAGGCACTCACCGACGACTGATTTGCGCAAACCCAGGATCTGGAAACCCTCCAGAAATCCAACTGAATCGTTGTCCTCGAAACATCAAAATAACTTCCCTATTTTGCTCTCATCTGATGTTCCAGCTGATCTCAACAAGAACGAGTTTCCTTGCATATGGTTGAAGGAGATATTCCAAGCATTCAAGTGTCCATGCTCAACTTTGATAATGAAGTATAAACATTCTACCACATTGAGAACATTAATATGTTTACTTCATAATCAAATCGTGGTAAATATTGATGTATACCTTTATAGTTCAAGATCGAAGTTTCATCATCATCACATCAAATAATTTATTATTATTATAAAATTCAAGTGCACTTTCAATTCAATACCGGAAAATTAACTACTTCAGGACTACAAGTATTATCATGAGCAGCTACTGAAAATACTTCCAGACGAAACTACTACCAAAAAAATGTTCAACTCACTGCTTAACGGACTGCATAAAAAGAAAGATTTTAGAAGGATAGCCAAAGCAATGAAGAAATTAATGGACGAACATTGTAAAGGCACTCCCATGAATCTGGGTTTTTGAATAGGTTTTTCTTGGCTGAAAAATTTGTGTTTCAGACGTATTATTGGAGTCAAACAATAATGCCGGTGCAAGGACACAAAAACTATATAAAGCAACAAGATTGGTGTAAGGGTGGGCCACATCGTGGATTTCATCCTGTGGAAAATCAGATTGTAGCCAACAGTTCCGCCGAATCCTTCTTCGGTGCAGGACGCATTAGTTGGGTGAGCTTTAGTTAAGTGTAAAATAAACTTATCAACAGGAGGAACTGTCAACCGAAAGTATCTACATTGAATGACATACCATTTACCAATACACATCCAAACATTACCTTCTTGAGTAATTTTATGACTTTTTTCGCAAAATCGATTCAATTCTGTATGAGTTCAGGCTACTAGAAAACTAGATTCAGGTTAGTAAACTGAAAGTAAAAGGGAATATGAATTGGAGCTGAAAAAGAACTAGTAGCTGTAGTCAATCAGTTTATACATATGCGAGTTAATTCTCTAATTGTAGTTATATAGTTCATAGCAACACAGTTAAGATCTACAAAGAATTATCTACCAAAAGTGACTTTAAGACTGAAGACAATGCCTAGCTGATCTTGCTACGGAAAATCAAGTGATTGTTCGAGAACTGGCTGAACGGAGTGACTATTGGGATGCTTGTGCCAACCTCAAGTTCATTTCGGCTAGTTCAGGGGGAAACACTGTGTAAGATGCTGTTAAAAGAAGTACTCGATTTTGCCACAATAAATTGGAAAAGCTACACTGTTAATCCTTTAGGGCAAAACTTTGATAGATTCGAAATAAAATTCCAGGGGTCGAAAACCTTACATTGTTCCAACAGCACACGGAAGATTAATGAAAAGGCAAAAAATCTTTGGAAAATAAAGTTGAAACATTACAAAAATTACGATGCATCTCAGTAAGAGCAGCTTCCAGAAGTTTAATTTGACGCCCAAAAGACGTGGCCTTTTACGGGGAAAAAATACGGGAACTACAAGAGTTTGTTCTTACATATTAATGAGTGTTTGTATTTCGATTGCTATCTACCGATTTTGTAAAACCGATTTGTTAATTCTTGGGAAACACAATCAAACAGTAAAAAAATATTACCTTGGCCAGCTGAATTCGCTAATGACTTTGTTTTATTTGACGTATTGGTCCCAGTTTTCAATTTCACTGGAACAGAACCCTCAACTATCCGATCGTCACCGGAAACTCCAAGAAAATGAAAATGGCTTCAGTTGTTGGGCTTGGCGGAATTGGAAAAACGGAACTTGCTAGAAAATACATCCAGAAATATGGAGACGAGTTCTATGACGGAAATGTGGTTTGCATCAGCGCACAAACAGAAAAAATGTGGACAATAAAGGCATGTTGTACACATCAGCCCACTTCAACGAACAAAGAGTTCTCTTCGGTTTTGACAACACAGAAAGCACAGACCACCTCTTAAAATTTCTGCCGTTTCACTCGTAGTATAACGAAAATCATGAGGAAATCATGAGGTACATGAACAGGCTACAGCGAAACCCCTTGCTCCTCCGCCAACACAAATGCGTGGCCAAAAATCTCAGAGCGAAAAACTATCCTCCGAAATTCTCCTAAATCGTTGTCGTCTCGATGTGTATCAACACCAGATTGTTAGCATTTCGAAGTTAATTCTACATCCGAAACTGTTGTCGATAACTTTCACAGATATCGAGAAGAGGATCATATTAACATAACTATTAGGGCTCCTGTTATTGAAAAGAAAAAGCAATTGTTACAGTCCACCTCTTTCAACGTTATACAGGTTGGCGGCAAATATGATCCGCACATACCGGGCGGACGCACCAAAATTTATAGTTGTCGACGAAGGTTCGGATTGCCTTTACATTATTGATCAAAGCAGAACGGGGTGGATAGCCAAGCTGCAGTTTCCAACAATGTGGATCAGCCTGTTGCTTCAACCTCAGCAGCTTACGGGCCTTTCCAGGGTGTTGAAACCCCATTGGAAAAGAGAATTAAAATAGAAAAGAATTAGTAGATTTATTCTACCAGTCCAAAAATTGCAATGATATATATATATATTAAAAACTAGCCACCGAAACATTAATGAAACTCCAATAATCTGTAAACATCAGTGCTTTTACACCTTTTATATTTCATTAAACTGAATTAATAAACTTAAACTAAACTCAATAAACGATATACCAATAAAATCATCAATAAATAACCGCCGTTTGTGCTATCTTATTATTGACGGGGTTAAGAGGAACATACATAATATCGTTTTGTTGCAAAATGGATATATTTAGATTTATTCAAAGAATTTATATATACTTACTAGAAGAGCTTTTCATAACGTAAGAGATAGGGAGACGGTTGTGATTCGGCTAGGT
>JAQGAP010001352.1:0-20724 GCA_034697805.1 Orchesella bifasciata
TAGTTGACTTTGGACTAGTAGACCTACTTAATTCTATGATATTATTACTATTATTGCTATTGCTACCACTACTACTAGTTCCTTTCTGAGTATTTCTATTTCCGGTGGCGGCGGTTCGGCCTTCGATAAGTTGCAAACTATGTTCCTCCTCATCACTCGACGTTAGTGGTTCAGAAGGATCGTATTCTTCCGCTAGTCGCGGCTTTCTACTACTACTTTTTCTGCTAGCTCTACTACTCGGATTATTGGTACTTGGACTATTGCTTACAGTTACACTGGGCACAGTTTCCACTCTCCCGTTGCTGGCACTAGAATTACTAGTCGCATTCGGAGGGTGAGATGGGGGCACAACGTTCTCCTCAATTTCCCCTAGTTCACCAATATCCTCAATTTCGGGAGGAGGGGAGTCAGGTAATGGAATACTGTCGGGGGAGTCCGGCACCGTTGGCGGTTGGAGACAGTTTCCTGACGTATCATTTTCAAACATTCCTGTAGCCATTTTATTGCTTGAGGAGTGCACTCCTCCGAAGTTCAACACTCGTATCACTTTTGACAGTAGTTGAGTGTGTCAGAGAACGGTGGTTGAAGCCAATGTCACATTCGCTGGTGACGAAAACAACATCACCTTTAACTTTTAAACCTTATCATTATGATGTCCGTTTATATAGTCAACACGAGTTGTTGAAAAATATCCAACTACAGTTCATTAGCTCTGGTATTTAACCAGACGACGCAGCAAAAGCAGAAGCTTACAGTTGCAATTTTCACATGAAAACTGTATGCAAATACTTCTGGAAGGAAGGTTTACAGTTGTTGAAAAGTGTGGAGAATCATGAATGAAGAATAATTTGCATACGCAGAAAGGAAGAAGGTGGTATAGTCCTACAACAAAAACAAACAGTTCACAACAATCAGTCAATTTGAATAGCCTTGAATTTGCATAAAGTATATCATTTTACACTAGGATTTACTTACTTTGCTAGCTACCTCCGTGTTTTCTTGTCACAATGACATCATGAGTAGTTTTTAAGTTGTACCCGTGCACTTTTTTTCTCATCCATTTTCGGAACAAGAAAGGAGGAAGTGATGATGGTGTGTAGATGATGATACAACTTGATGACCACAACTATGTTTCCTTCCACAAAATCTGGAGAGGAAGTTGTTGAGCTGATAGATGTGATGATATAAAACATGTAATTGCCCTTCTTTCACTCCGCCTGATTTCACCTTGACGCACTACAACTTCTCAAACTAGGAAATAATCGGAGCAGTGCTATAATTTTGGCCTCTGGGTTCACTCATATGTATACGACTCAGTCCTTCGTCCCCGTCAAATAAATAACAAAACATTTTTATCTCTTGTATTTTTATACCCCAATCGATCTCATTGGGCCCCGTTAATTTAACCAGATGCGGCTTTCAGTAGTTGGCTTGTTTGGAACTCTCAGCTCTACGTAGATATAAAATGTTATGTATGTTTTTTTTTTGCATTTTTAGTCAACTCTTCTTCTAGCTCTGCATATTATGTAGTAGATATGTGTGTAGCCTAAAAACTTCATATTAAAAAAATGAAGTTCTAGGTAATACTTTTAACGATTGAGTATACTATACTGGTTGGTACTTGGTGTTTGGTTGGCTAGTTGGTATTTTGTTGTAGGTGTGCCTTCTCCTTCTCATCTTCATACTATGTATTATTCCTGTGCAGATGCAGATTATACTTTTACACCGAGTTGTTTGGTATGTGCACTCCACTCCACAACTCGCTGTGAGGAATAGGATTAGGAGGGTGCAATCCAATGCCAGCGAACAATGTACAAATATAGCCATCTCCGTAGCATTTTGTATTGACAAATACATTTTTGTCTTGTGTATAACCAGTGTTTTTCACCCAGACTTCAGAAGACAGCAAGAGACGTACACCACTCCAACTTTTATAATACATCATCATATGAATGATCTTTGAAGTCATCAGGCAGTCAGCTATGCAGGTGTACAAGAAAATTTTTCTTGACGATAACTTTAACCCTTTTCCTGTGGAATGGGAAAGGTTCATCCAGCCCCTGTGCTCAGGATAAAAATGTGCATTTTAATTTTAGGGCTCATAATAATATGCATATCTTTGGGATGTTTACAGCAAAGCAATTAGGTAGGTGACAAATATCACGGCTCATTCCTATCACCCAGATAAAACATTTAGAGTGGAAGACACATTTGTAGTTTTTCTTTACCTGCGCCTCTCTTGCTCGCTTTTGTTACAGTGGGTAATTCTTATATCCATTTTGACTGTAGTATGTACCTATGTAGATGCAAGTGGCTGGTGAATTGTATACTACGCTTTTCGTTTAGTGTATTCTGCATATCTCTCTCTTATCGGTGGTAGTGCTTACTGTAGCTGTGCTCATGCTCACAATATACCGTAACACATAAGGATTGTACTAGGTGTACGTTTAGGGAAATAGTGGATTTGATATGAGGAGCTGAGAACTCGACTCAATTTTCTGATGGTGAGCTCTCTATGAGCATGTTGAAGCACTAGATTGGCTCAAAACGGTGGAAAACACAAGAGAGCCACGGCACGGCCTGTCTAGTCCTTTCATACCGGAGCAGAAGTCAGGGGAATTGGTGTTCTTCGCTAGAACAACAATTACATTTTAATTGTAATTTAGTAAAAAGGGATTACCGAACTAGCTAAAACTATAACAGAGCAACCATGGGTCGTATGCACGCGCCTGGGTAAGTTTTTGAAGTAAAATTTATGTAATTTTCGAGTTTGCAAGGGACTGTGTGGGATTACATAGGTGAAAATTTAGATGACATTTTAAAGTGGAATGGTTTAATGGGACTTGTAGTTAAAGTACAGTGACAAAAACGGTGATTTCAGATTATTAGTGACAAACAGTTATCGTGGAATCGATTATCGACTCTTTGAGACTCATTTCAATGTACTTTTAACTTAAATTTCCTTTAAAAAATGTGATATGTCATCACACAAATCAAATTAGAAGTCAGAGTCAAATAGTGACATTCCTCAAAATTTTGCCCATTTCCATTATATACAGTTTATATGTTAGCTCGTGTATCTAACTGTGAAGGATCTGGGCTACTGAGGATTTGCTGGCATTAAATCGTTCATTACTGATAGTCAACTTCTTATGAAAAGTTGTCACAGTTAAAATTGTTTCGGAAGATATTCAATTGTTGTAGTATTGAGCTCAATATAAGTATCCCATTCATATCAATGTGGAGTTGTTTTAGTGCAGTAGACAAAGACACCGTGAAAAGAGGCTAACATTGTCTTATAAAAATTGTACGAGTAAACTCGAGTTTGACATTTCCATTACATGTTGAAGGCGAAACATTTACAATCTGTTTCCTATTACTTAGGTTACAAATCAATCCGAGTGCTCAACATTGTACTTCAGCGTGAATTTACAATATAATTATGTATTTATGAATGGTATTCGTTGTTTTATAGAAAGGGTATATCCCAGTCAGCTTTGCCATACCGTCGTGGAGTTCCCACCTGGTTGAAACAGAGCCCTGATGATATTAAAGATCAAATCTTTTTGCTAGCCAAAAAGGGATACATGCCATCAAAGATCGGTGAGCTGGTTATGAATTGTAAAATATAATCCATTTTCGCAATGAGCTGTGATGTAATTAAATTTTATTTTGTGTGAATCCCAAGGTGGTATTCTCAGGGACTCTCACGGTGTAGCGCAAGTTCGCTTTGTAACAGGATCCAAAATTTTGAGAATTCTGAAGGCTAAGGGTTTAGCACCTGACATTCCTGAGGATTTATATTTCTTGATTAAGAAGGCAGTATCTATCCGTAAACACTTGGAAAGGAACAGGTAAGATCGATTGTGCAATACCGCTTTTTTTTTTAATTTTTGAAGTTGTGTAACAACTTAGATATCATTGTTGAAATGAACGTATAATTTTAATTATTACAGGAAGGATAAGGATTCTAAATTCCGTTTGATTCTGGTCGAATCCCGTATTCATCGTCTTGCCCGTTACTACAAAACGAAAAGGGTATTGCCACCTACATGGAAATATGAATCTAACACAGCTTCAGCCCTGGTAGCCTAAACATGCAATATAACATCAATTGGCATGTATCAATAAAAATTGAAAACAAATAAAACACTTGTTACTGACGACATTTATCTTGTTGCAATTGTGTTTTCTTAATATTTGCATCTTCATATTGTAGTTAGATAGTACGCTTTCTATACTATACATAATTAGTTAAGATTTTAAATATCCGACGTAGCCTCGTTCCACATTGATATTGTTTGGTACAATTACTCACCTTGTAATATTTGCATTTTTAAAACGTGAAATTCCTTTAAACCTTGTTGTATATGACGGTAAAAAGTACGACCACTTCGTCTTCGTCTTATAAGTTGCATAATGTATATTCTCACATTACCCATCATTCAACCATTTCTTTTAGATGCAAAATGTATCCTGATTCACGGCTGGATAAGGCATTAGCAACTAAATTTCTCATGAATGTTTTGCTACTAACCAGCAAGCCAAGTCAAAAAGGTCACAGATTTGATCTAGAATTGCTTTTCCGTCTAAAAATTGTGAAATTTGCTCGCACTTGTCTCAAAGTACTACCACTAGAAGTCTCTCCATCTGCATAAATATTATAAATCCATCCCAAAAATGACTCAATGGGAAATATTTTAAATCTTTGCTGTTTTGTCACAAAATTGGTGAATCCACTAAGCCATAAATATAAAGTATCAGATTTCCATCCTCAAAAGCGGAATGGAAGTCACATTTTTTTATGGGAAGCAGAGATAGGGTAGCATTGCAAATAAGAAACAAAGGACCACCATCCCTCCTACGGTTATTGTAACATAATGGGATAGAATGGGATATAGTGATCGCCTATCTCCTTATCACGCTGATAAATGTCGTCTCACAGATGGAATCCGGGCATTCAGCAGCAGAGAGAAAAAAGGTTTCACGCATTTCCACCAGTGCATGACCATGGAACAAAATAGAAGCACGCACCAAACCTTTTCTTTCAAGGAAAGCAGGGCAATTCATGTCATCTTTAGAAGCTGCTGTATAACCACTTGAAGAGAAAGTTTCATAAAAAGTTAATAGATGCGACCAAAGAGATTGAAACTAAAAGATGAAAAGAGAAGGAGAATAAATGTTAGAAGATGTCATGTTTTTTAACAGCCACACGGGACGAAACTACTATACAGAAACATCACCATCATTCTAGATGAGTCCATCCCTGTGGTTGCGGGTGGGAATATTACGTAACACTTATTTTGCATTATTGATTAAACAGAAAAGATAGAGTTGAAATTAGTGAAAAAAATAGCTCTACGTAAGCAGTCGACTCATGATGATGACGCCAATTGTAGACAAGGGCAAAGAAAGGTACAAGGGAGCATGAAGCATGTGCCAACACAACTAGAACCGTTGTATAACAAGGAAGGAGAAAAGTATTCTGCTTTAAAATGGAATCACTTCAACTCAAAGGAAACTCTTTTTTCCTTGTATCGTGTGCATCCCTTCAAACTTTTTCTTTCCCTTTCCCATTTCCCTTCAACCGTTCTACAACATCATAGAGCACAATGAAACACAATATGCCCAAACTGGGTGAGCAGCAGCTCAGCCAAAAAAAACTGCAGGAAAAGAGAAGCAGCAACAGCATTTCCAAGTTGTGGCAGCCCAGTGGAATTTTAACACGGGAAGTTGACCTCTTCAAAGATTTTCCATGCAATTTTAATTCGACTTTGAACGACTTTGGTGAAAAACAAAGACAGCGTTGAGAAGCTGGAAGGAGTGGAAATAGAGAGAGAGAATAACAAAATGCTTTAATTTATTGTCGTGTCCCTCATATGATGGAATGAGCGTCTCAAATTTTGTGATAAGGCCGCTATACTACTATCAACATCATTATTACCATTTAGTTTCTTGTCTGAGCTGGCCCTCATTTCATGTTGTGTAACAAATGCCACAACACAGCCATGAATGAATTTGAGATGCTCCTTCAACCTAAATTGGGTTTTACTCCCATTTCGTATGATTTGTGTGTACTAGGATTTTGATCGTAGGTACAAAAATATTGCGTCTTCCGGTAGAGCTAACCACAAGTATGAAAACATGGCTAGCCAGACATCTTCATCTCAAACCAATGCTTCTTTTCATTTAATGGAAGTCAAGAGGAATTAGATTTACTACTTCTTACAAGTTAGTCTCAGTCAGCGCTGAGAACAAACGGAAAAGAGGATGAGATTCCAGCTGTGTGACTTGTATAACGATACATCTCTAATCCTGATATCATCTCCTTTCTGACAAAGACGAGTGCAAAGTAATAAAAAATGGAGGCAGTACAAAAAACACAGAACTGAAATAGTAACCAACTTTTAAAAAAATGAAATGTGCATTTGCTGCTGGATTACTGCAACTAATCCCTAACGCACGTTTCTCATTTTTGGAAAGCAAGCATCAATATCAAAGAGCAAAAAAATGAGTGTGCAACAACCCTACTACGTTATCTGCATTGCGATAGAGTTTCACAAACGTAATCTGCATTTATCGTTAGTTGGCTTCACGTTTCAATCGGAGCGAGAGAGAAAGAGATGAGTCCTTGCATGTTGCAAGGTTTCTGGTTATATGGGGCAGTGTAAAACAAACCTCAACAATGAATAAAAGGTATTTTCTTTGATGTTACTGTTTCTACTTCCTGATTACATTATCTTTGAACGTCAGTGTTACCTTATAATACTGAGCAAATAAATTATATAATCTGATTCTATTACAGGCATGGAATTTGACCTTCATTAAAGCATAATATGTGTGTATCGGATTGCCCCTTTTATATTACAACGTTGAATAATTACATTTTTTAAATGATGATGATATAAAAGAAAGATTTAGTCAAGAGGTATTTATTGTCACAAGTGTAACATAATTTGGTACTTTTTTAATTAGTGCAACCATGTCAGAATGTCAAACTGCAGTAGTACATCACAACCAACGAAGATATTATACTCTTTAAATGTATACGTGTGGTTTTACCCAGCTGAATCAAAAGGCTTACTCCTAGCTTTCAGCAAATAAATGGATCAGTGTGTTTTTTCAGGTGCTGCTTATTTAGCCAAGACTGCTCTTGTTAGTTTAGCAACTGACTAAGAACCGTATCAAGTATTATAAAGTAATACGGACTTGATGACGGGAAAAGATATCCAATTCTTACGAGTTCTTACGAGGACGAGATTGGAATCAGAATAATGTTAGCAGCGTCTTGAGTCAAACAGCTGAATACCAGTCAATATAGGAATGTTGCCAATAAATGCTTGCTGTGAATGCTGAACATTCTATGATTCAGGAACTACAGTCACAAACGATCAGATTTGTCGTAATGTTTTATCAGATAACCTTTCGATTTCAGCTTTAGATAATCAATAGGACTGAATAAATTGTTATTGTTTGAAAGTTTCTTTCTGAAACTAACCGAATGACGCATGGCATAACAAGTGTTTTTGTGGCTCAACAAGATTCAAAGCTAAACAGACATGTCTGGAAGGCCATGATTGATTGCCTCTGGCAGCCTTACCAGTAATTAAATCTTTGTATTATTTTAAGCATCTTATGACAGGGCATGTCGTTCTATAAATATGACAAACACTCGTTTTGATTAAAAAACGAAACCCTTGCGTTGGCGTAGTTAGTGAATTCTTTTTAATTAAATAAAACAAACCAAAGTACGAAGGTTGGAATGTTTTGCAATACCAATCAATTAGTTATCCAACAAAATTTAGGATGTTTGACCTTTCCGGAACCTGCATCAACCAGTAAACTTTTTTTGATGTGTATAAAAATCAAGGCGTGAAGCTTGAAAAGGAATGAAGATGGCATTTTACACAGTTTATGGTTAATTGCTAAAAGTTTTATAAGCATTGGAGCGAAGATAAAGGGTTGACTTTTCTAACTAGCTATTTTGTATAAAACTCCATTCACCACTGAACTGAACTGAGCTACTGGGGCAGTTATTGAATTAGTTTTAGTGTCAGTATGCATTATAGGAAACGATTCTACTCCATAATTTTTTCTTCACGCTATCTGCTAATCAACATTGGAGAAGGTCAAACCTAAATGCATTGATTGCCGTATGGAAAAAGTCTGCAAACGTTATCTAATTTTCATAACGTTATTTATTGATATAATATTAATTTACTAAGCAAATATTGGAAATTCCGTATTCGGAAAGCAGAAAATGTCACATAAAATACTTTTACGTCACAGAATATTCAAGCACACAATTTAAATTGACGCGTAATATCAGCAAGCTTTACCTGATATTTCTTTGGAATATAGCAATACCCGAATTACTTGATTTTTTTCAGTTTGATGAACTTAAACCATTTTATATGCATTCATCTATCATTTTTCTCTATACGTATCACTTACACATGCTACATATGAAAACAAATACACCTAGAAGTTTAAAGATAGCACTTCAAATTTCATGACAAGACGGAGACAAAATTTTGTGACAATTTTCTACTGTCCAAGGCAATCCACTCGATACATGAAAAACCATAAAAATGAAAAAAAAACCCATTTCAATTAACTATTAAACTAGCGTGCTTTCAATTAAACATGACCTATTCGGGGGCGTTTCAAACAAATGGAAATGTGTTGCCTGACCGTGAGGCAGTAATGTATAAAAATCAAACTACATCGTAGTAAATAGTCCAGACATATACCAAACCAAGTGAGCGGTGCTCGGAATTTTTAGTAATTTTTAGAGAATTGTACTTACAATATTTACATAAACCAAGTAAAGTACCTACCTATCAGGGCTTTTCTCAGATTGAATGAGTCACAAATATTTGAAATTTCTTGATGTACTGTAATTTATTTTTTACTATATCTCTGATTTAATGACGTGTATGCAGAAAATTGGCAACAATATGCTAAATACTGATACTGTTATCGACAAAAATTGAAAAAAACTCATTGACAAATGCTTAGGTAAGGAAGTTACGAGATAGTAAAAATTATACAGGGGCGAAGTGAGACTTAAACCAGGATGCAGGAAGATATAGAATTAGCTTATCATTGGCTCTCAAAATCAACTGGGTTTTCCACCCTTATCGTTAGTAGTAGTGTGAATTTTAAAACAGTAGTCAACGCATAAGGAGTCCTTTTAATTGCCATCCTAACACGAATTCATTCAAATTCATTGTTTTTGTCATAAAAATTACGTTTGGTTGGATAACCTTCATTGTTTAAAAACCCACAGTACTAACGTCATTGTCATTGAAAGACTACTAACTGATAGACGCCACTAATCAGCCAAACTGGAGGTTCAACAACCGCTGTTCTGAAAGCTGCCAACAAAAACATTTTTACAACATGTAGAGTCGAACTACCCTTATGTTCTCCAAAGCTTGCTTGAACGACAGAATCTGCTGTCGGCTTACTTACCAAAACATTTACACTTTCACTGCATTATTTATGCTCCAACGAACGTCATAATTCATTATGCATACATTTCCCCCACTAAATTGTGTGCAAACCAAAACCATTTTCTTCGGTGAAAAACGAGGCTTACATTCCTTAATTGCATTGCATGGGAGGGAACGAACAACGTATCATTCATAAATAGCTGATCGTCCGGCATTAGCTAATAACAATCAGTCACCTCGTTTTTCCGGTGATGTGTGATGTGGTATCATTTTATTCTGATATAAATGCAGCCTACACTACTTTGCATGTGTCGTTGCAGGCGTTATATTTCAGGAAAAATCTATAGCACACCATAACTCTCATTAACTATTTAAAGGTGGTCTTTTCCTCTTCGGGTCTAGTTTTTAGGTTGTTACAGACAATCAGAGAAAGCTGGAGAAAGTAAACGTATGCATATAATAAATCCACATCACTCCAAGTCCCATCCCAATGCGTGTCATCCGCTACATATTGGGGAAAGTCATGTTGGGCACTGTCCAAAAAGTCTGCATTTGTGTTATGTTGCCTTAGGTCTTATAGATCCTTTCTCGTACAATCAACATAATTTACATCAATTGATCGCGTGGTTTTTTTTTGCAACAGGAAGCTTAAATTTGAAACGAGACAGAATACCATGGACAACCAGACGTTTAGTATGCATGTCATACAGACATAACATTGATGACGTCCAGTGCATCCCTGCTGCTGCCCACTGAAATTGGTAATGGATGTCCAGAAGCTGGGTTAGTGTCATTCTACTTTCAATTCACAATTGATTACTTGAACTCAGTCTCATGCATCATAAAGCCCACGAAAAATCAGATGATACTAATTTTGTCGAAATGATGTCACTCAATCGACGAAATTTTTTTGTTCTACTTCATTATTTTCGTTCAAAATCATGAGCCATTAGTATGATTGAACGAACCAGCATTGACACAGTAGCCAACATTTTGCATGTATATTTACACTTTCGTACTAAAATTTTAATTATTCGTTTTGCTTTTTTTGTACTGTCACTGTTCCATATAAATGAAAACTACGGCTGACGGCCTTGTTTGGCTGGAAAGTTGAGAGTCTAAAGTTTCAATCTAATGGGGATGCAATGAATGCCAAATAATACAGTAAAAGTGATGATGATGCGGGTTTGTGAGAGCAAATAAGGCCTTCCGGACAAAGAAGAACGCAACGTGTTAAAACATGGTTGCTGTTCCATGTATTCTAACTTTGCCCCGTAGGGCATATTCACGTCATAACAGTAATGGATGGATGTTGCAGTGTTCCAGATTTCGTAAAAAATCTGCATGAAATGTACTAATAAAATAATCCCTATGTAGCTCACTGTCACTGTGAACATTTTGGTGTAAATATAATTTGGTGTAACTCCCTAATCCTTAGTAATTAACACGACATGTTAGACTTTCATCATCAGGGATTGCCAGAAATGGTGTGTATAATATCAACATTAAATACTTTCAAATCAACTGGTAAAGGAAACTGTTACAATGTCAGTCATACAATTTACGGCAGTTCCTTCCTGCGTGAGGCTGAAAGAGATGGGAAGCAACGCTTAGCAAAGCAATCCAATATGCAATTATTTGTGAGTGATTGATTTCGTCACGTAACATTACTCATTTGATAATTGTAATGTTTTCCGTTGTCCAATCTTCTTTGAAAAGTATATATCTTTTGTGTTATTTGCTGCGTATCTTGTTGCTTTCACTGAAGATATATATGGAATTATTATTTGTTTTTAAACATTTTTACCCAAATTTTTAGATTATGCAATGCGTAGTAGTGGTTTTTGAGGAACCGGAAAAGTACCTAAACAAAAATTTAGCAATTCAAATTTTCATAAAGTGTAAGTCATTTCGTTTCATAGGCTGTGGCATAAAATAACAGCACTTAACGATTATATACCTAAACAAAAGTTTTCTGCATATAATACAGTAATTCAAAGCTAATTTATGAACAAAATTTGTAAGAAATTAACATAAACTCATCATGAAATAACACGAATCTTTGAATTTCCTAATGAAAATGATAAAATTGAAGATGTCGGAGTGCAAAGCTTCATTATTTGAAATTATTCAAAAAGGAATAGCTGGAATTCCCACTAATTGTTTTGTGGTCATTCATTCATGCATGACTTATATAGCCCTCTCGGAATCAACCTTATTTTTAACGTGCGTTAGTAAAGTTAAAGTCTACCGGCAAGCAACATTACTCACATGATTTTAATACATTTGTTTGTAGTGAACCCTTTTCTCACCCCATTTACATGAAAGTATTTGCTCATCATCCTGTGTGTTGGAAACACATGTTTTCATGACGAAAGTTTTCTGTTTACGAAGTTAAAATGCGGAAATAAAAGTTAGAACTCACTCCACTTCCTCTGAACATTCTCCCCTTTCTCGTGGGAATCAACGCAGGTAATCTAAACAATGAGATGCGAAGGCACATCCCAACTTTTCAGAAGGGAATCGCAAAATATTTCAAAACATGTTTAGAGAGCCTCTGTATTTCGATTGCAACCTTTTATTTCTTTCTTGAGTTTGCATCACCCATATGCAATTATCTAAACATTAATTTGACAATATGGCGTTTTAGGATAAGTTATTTTGAGAAAAATAAATAAATTGCAAAAAAAGCTTTGTAGGTGACGTAACAACGTTAGAGAAGGAAAGCATGCCAGGAATTCCAAATGATAGAACTGAAATATCTTCATGAAAAGCTGATGCCCATTCTGTTCTTTTGATATAGTACTAATTTTTATGCAAGGCTCCTCACTCAGCACCATTATCATATCATCACCCACGTCATCATCATTCTTATCACTAAGAGTATTACACCATTATCGCCTCATCGTCTTCGTATTTCACTGCAATGATACTGTTATGTAGGGCAGAGCAGGACACATTCTATAAAATATGCTAGCAAGCAATCCTCGTCGTTGTCGCAAGTCGCAAATATGGTAAAAAGTTAAGATACGGAGGCAATTACTCAAAAAGAATTTTAACATGATTCCTTCTCCACCACGTCTCAAGTGGGTGGCTTTCTATTCTCAACAGCAAGCTCGCCACCAGCACCAACAACTCAAGACGCATAAGGATGATGATCCAAAGGGGGTGGCAAACATTCGTCTTAAACGTAGTTTCTACAACCAAACAAGAAGAAAGTAGGAGCGGAGTGGAAGCAAAGTGCCAATTTTCCTTGATGTTGGAAAATGAGCCGATCGTGGCACACTCTAAGCCCAACATATGGATACAAGGGAAGAGCCTCTTTTCCCTGGGAGCATGATGTCACCCATTTCATTTACCATTCTTTCTCTGTATTCAAATAAATATGATGAGCTAATAGTATATTCCCCATTGCAGATTTTTTTCCTTCGAGAACAACAAGACATCTACACAGTTGTTACTCAAAAGGGGGTTACTTTCTCCTATCCCTGTTCCCTCTGTCTTTTGTGCTCTGCTCCTCATTCTCCTCTCGCACATTGACGTACATGCTTAATCATAATGGATTGCGCAACACACAACAACAACTAGTACTATTAGCACCACCATCATTTTTATCATAGTTAAATGCTCCACCACCACCACCAAAGAATGGGAACTGAATGATATCAGCCTACACAAAATTGCTTCATATACTTTTAGCTAATAATTCACTGCTCCTGCTGCTGCTGGTATATCCATGTCTTTCTTCTCAACTTCATTTTTTAAAAGGGGAAGAGCAACTCAATCTAAGTAAAATAAGCATAGCGTGGCAATGTGAGCAGTACTCCTGCTATCCATCAGTTTTGGTCATGAAATGCAAATAGTATAGGGCTAGGGCTACTAGCACTCTTTGTAAAAATTGTGTCGACCGACATAATCTTTATGGAAAGAAATGTAGAGAAAGAAAGTGTATTGCATTGCATTGGAAAGTGGCTCAGAACGAGAGGAGAGGGCTATATACGTCCATAATCATGTCATGTCTTAGCTAACCCAGTGTAGGGGAACACACAAAGGAGTAGCTTTATGACTATAGCTTTCCTTTTCGGGTTTGCTTGAGCTTGACTCCTTTCCCAGCTCCCACACTATCCAACTGGGTACAGAGACATTACACTGGAATTGTGAACAGACGGGATAGATTGAGAAACGGAATGAAGTCTGGGAGGCCGTATAAAACTTGTTGAAACTGATCCAGGGAACGTAGTTTGCCCTGAACGCTTTCACTCAGTAGTAGCAGCAGGATCAGAGCAGTTTACATTAGAGAAAGTGGTGCTAGTTCGCTTTTCCGTTGGGCCAGAAGCCAACCGTTTCCGTGACACTTTAGAAGTCTCAATTTTTCAGTTGTTTAGTTAGTTACTGTCCTCCGTTAGCCGGAAATAGTTGTGAGCGAGCATATTACAGGAAAAAAAACGTTGTGCTTTTTTTATTTATTATTGGTGAAACTTTATTGTTTCTTTGTCTTATTGGAAGTTTTTGTCTTGCCTTGCTCCAGGGAAATCCATTCTGATACTGCGAGGAGCTGCCCTTTATGCATATGTAAAGCATTTCGGGAAAAAGTGAGTTTTGAATATTTCATGCGTATGTAATATATAAGTACAGCCATTAAAGAGCAATTTCTTAGCCATATAATTGCAAGCGGGGCTTTGCATACTCCACACACTACATCTGTAGCAAAGTGCATGGTTGCCCCAACCCAATTTGGAGTTCTATTTTGAACTTTTTCATTTTGGAACCGTAGCCCAATTAACTTTCTTTTCACTTTTGACAACAATAAGCCCCCCAGAAACTTTATACTTGTTGATAACTTTTGAAAGCAAAGGTGCAACTTGATACGGTGCGGAAATAGAGACAATCATTTTCTACTTTTCCATTAAAGTGGGGAACAAAGGACCACAATTTTCATTTGCATGGGGAAGTCATTTGCTTGCTATTATTGCCTATAAAAGCAGACTTGCTCGTATTCATCATCGGCTTCTCTCTTTTCAGCTGTATTGTTACTACTCATAGAATATGAGCATTTGATACTTATCTTTTATAACTGTTACTAAATACATGATGTTTTGTCTATTTCCTTGGATTTTTTCCATGATCGGATGGATCCTGTCTCGTTTTAAGGTACAGCAAATAACAACAAACCCAGGAGTTGGACTAAATCGAGTGGGAACCAATTCTAGGTCGTCATCCATTGCCTCTCTTCCCTTTGCTTCTAAATTCAGAACTCTCTCAGCCGTTGAAGATGTCTTACCTGCATTTGGTAAGAATTATAACATTTCCATAAAAATATAGTGTACATTTTGTTTCCAAACCCATTTCAGCCACGAGCCACTAAAATAAAAAGCAAGAAAAATAAGCCCATCAGTATACCACACCACTGGGTTAAGTATCAGGTTGCCCCAACCCTCTTTGTTTCAGCAACAGCATGTCATGTCATTGGGAAACGTTGTTGGAGCTCATGTTGCATCAGAATAAGGTTAAATCGTTTATTGTGGGGTTACCTTACCCATCAGGAAAAATCAAATTAGGATGACTAATTTGGTAAAATGTCAATTTCAGTTTATTTTGTGGTAATCGATGAGGAACGCGGCCGTTCTCTCCTCTGTATAGAACATAGTCACATAAAACAAACTAAATGAGCCATACTTAAACTTTGCTTTTATGAATTTCCAAATTGAGCACTAAAAGTCATTTTACAACTTTGACATATTGAGGAATCACCTTCCTTCCCAGAACTCACGTACATGGATACACGCATACAGCCGATCACCATATATATGCATAAAAACTTGTACGCTGGATAACTTGTTGCTTAAGCTCCATTTGGTTGCTTTCACATGGTTGGATACGAGTCTGTTGTTTGTATATCCTAAAAACTATGAGTTTTCTTCCTTGTTCCTTTTTTGTTATTCTGTTGTTGGACCATTTCAACTTTGTTCTTTCGTTGTGGACATCGCTCAACGTGCATTTTTAATACTGATTGCAAGCCAGAAAGGGAAGAAAGGTCAGCTAGCCATTATCATATTCTCGAATTGGCTAATCTTGAATTAGGCAGGCTAATCTGATTCATTCCAATGAATGTCGATACGCCCAGCCTTGCTCAGCTGAAGGGAGACCAAATGCATACATTTGCCGTTTCAGATGAATTGTAATCCTACTGTAGTTCTAGGGACTATGCTTGGCGACAAAAGAACCTTTAGCAAAATGCATTATTTATAGACGAAGATTTCGTGACTTCATTCATATTTAACTCTATGATATCATCCTGCAACAACAGTGTTTCCTCTGAGCATCCCTCTAAACAGATTGCCTTTATTGCAATACATTGACTGGAAACATTTTTTTGGGCGCAGCAGCTTTTCCGATTCCGTCACTGAATGTGAAACTCGTCATAATCGTCATCGTTATAATAATACACCAAACGCTGTATTATTATAACTGGAGAAGGTAGTGAAGAACATCAACGTGTATGTACTCCCACTCATTCAGACGCATTTTAGGTCTCCGTTCTCAATAGCAAACATATATTTCATGGTGTTGTAGTGAGATGAGATGTGACAAAGGAGAGGAAATGAATGTGTAGGCAACTAACTGATTCTCAGTCAAGATCCAGTTGTCTTAGTCCTTTGACACAGGGTAATAAATGAGTTTTAGATACAAGCATTTATTTTCCCAAGCTTTTTGGTGGAATATTCGGAATTATAATCCACACACATGCATGGTTTCCCATTGCGGGATAAATGCGTTATCGGAATATTGTTTCAGGAGAAAGAGTCAACGTTCATTGGTGGCAAAGCTAAAAATGATAGGAGAACCTCATCTTCTGTCATCGGCCTCTGTTTCAAGCTCAGGAAATTACTTTCTTTGCTCCATTTATAAAAACTTTGCGCTTAGGCTAAAATTACAAATTGTCTTATCTTTGTAATATCAAAAAGTATAAATTGGATTGGTTAGTCAGCTAAACTTCCACATGTTTCGATAATCCTATATTCGTTCAGCTATTGCTGGCTTTAGAGGTATATAAACATTTATCTCATTGCTATTTCCTTAGTTTGTCCAAACGGGGCAACCTAAGACAATGGTTTCAGGCAAGCCAGCTGGAATCGATTAACTTTTTAGGCTGTGTTTTTCTAGTGGACAACAACCGTTTCAATGGGTTGTTCAAATAAATGTCAGAAAATTGCAAAAAAAAACCTACTAATCAATATAATATCTTAAATGTTAAGAGCAAACCAGTTCCTCGAATTTATTTATAAACTTTCATAAACTGTTGACAGGAAAAGTACTCATTTTCAATTTCACAAACGAATTTAGTCAGGCTTCGAACTATGTTCTTGGTTAAAACATTGTTGTCTCATTTTAATGAAGAAATTGCCTAGGAAGGATGCCATATACACGTAATAAACCTTTATTGCTTGCATATGTCGACATTCAACGCAACTAGGCAATCGATTTCATTAAATTTTAGGGACTATGTACAATCCATTCTCACAAGTTATTTAGACCTGTCAACCATTCCACAATAAACACAGGAAGTGGGCAACAAAACGTGGCACAGTTTTAGCCTTGAATACTTATGATAATGATGATGATAATATAAATGTTCCACCTTTTACCATGCAAAAGTTATGAGAATCGACGCTTCGATTTGAATAGCATGTTAGTTTCTTTGCGTTGAGCATAATGTAAGATATAACTTCCGCAGAGCATGTAAACCACATGAAGTAAACCAACACAACAAGGGACATTGGTTTACTTTGGTGTCTAAAGTCACAACCTGTGACTCACAAGTACTGGGTGTGCAGAACCGCTATACTTTGTAAGGTGCTTAGTATATTGACACATAATTTATTCAAAATGCATACTTATAACGAAGGATTGAATAATGCACATGTTCACCAGAGGAATAACTCACTAAAATTCCAATGGAACGGGAAAACTTTTTTTTTCTTGGAGAAATTGTAATGTGTGTGTGTGACAAAGGACTTCCTGCAGTTTGATGCTGACACAAACAATGTAAACAATGATAACATGCCGTTAGTAGCCCAAGTTTTAGTAATTATTCAACTTTTCTTTAAGGTACTTTACAACGGATTACACGATAAATTTTTTAGCTATTGTATCCACATTGAATACATTTGGGGAGGTAGTTCAAAGCCCTAAGTAGCTTCCTTTTGATACTTTAATTCAAATTCTAGGAAAAGAACCGAGTCTTTTAGGAAAATTGTGTTTTCTTGACTTTTTGGTAATAAAAATCCTGTTGAATTGCATAACCCCATTCTGGAGTGAAATGCATTATCAAGTATGTTTACAAGAATGCGCGTTAGCAAACATATTACAGAATCAGAATGACGTGCTAAAGAGAGCCAGTAGAAGTGATTTGCTTGAACTGTACTTACTTGCATCTCCTTATGAATTTTTGTGGAGACAATGAGCACCAATTTTCTGTACCCCTACTTCCATTTCCTCCTCTGTTTGTTCCTGGTTTTCGGGGTAAACATTGTCGACAACAAAAGGAAACAATGAAAGGTCACGTATCTGCATTGCGGTACAAGCTTTCTCCCCAATAAGGCAATTGAAATGAATGGAGTCGGAGTTTAAATAGAGGAGAAAATTTTTGCATAATATTTGCCACAATTTTCCGCGGAAAGTGTGGGACGAGCACCAAGCCCAAGATTCCTCTTACGTAGTTCACCCAGACGTTTCCCATTCATTCACACAACTTTAGTGTCTTTTGAAACAAGTCTGGGCACGTTGTGGCCATTGAAGGGAGAACAAAGAGAAAATAGGGAGAGAAATGCATGTTTTTAAAGAGGAATGTTGCTCTTGCTTCAACTTATGCTGGCATTGAGCTGTATTACGATGTACACAATTAGACACATTCAGTTAGTGAGTGAGAGGAGTGAACAAGTGAGAACCAGTTGACAGCCCATTTATATGGGGTGATATGAGGCTACATGCCGTAGCTTTCCTATATAAGGAACAAAAGTGACAATTTGAGTATATGAACTGTGACGATCCAGTCCCACAAAGCGTATTCATCTCCACCCACCACTACTAACTTAAATATATCAAGGGAAGTTCTTCAGAACAGCATAAACAAACACAATGTTTTTGGTGATAACACGACTTGTTCTGAAAGAAATCTGGTTACATTGCATATTTGTGACTTTGCCAAGACCATTAAGATGTTAGAAACAAAAGGGAGCCCATTTTCTGAGAAAAAATACAAAGTAATTTTTAAAGATAGGAGTGGATAAAAGGGAAAATAAAAGATGTGAAAATGAACTGCATATTTATATCTTTGGTCTGTTTACACTCAGTTTGTTGCAAATGCATAAATATTTTGCATGCATTTTATTATTTCTTTTCTGTTTTTGCCCCCCACGATATTTATTATCATGCAAATGTTGGTATAATCAGACACGGAACGCCATTAAGGAATATCTGGGTTTGAAATTCCTTCCAACGTCAATATGCAGTCGTCCCACTTCCCTCATCCATCCTAAAGAATTTTGCTGCTGAAGTAAAAGAGACGGAGATAGGTAATTAAGATCGAAACGATAGGAACAACCGCAATGCTCGAAATATCTTGTACAATTGCATAGAATAGCACTCTGAAACTTTCCAATACTTGTAATTGCAAATATGCTAGTTTTGCTCAATAATCAACTATCCAAAGTATTACAAGGGAAAAGTTTGACAACTATTTTTGTTTCGAGTTTAAAGTAACATGATCATTCATCATAATATTCTTAACTTAATGAAGAGAGTTGCAGCTTGGCAAGGATGTGATATTTGGAGTCATTCGTTTCCCACGATTTGGTTTCGGGAGCAGAGGCTCTGCTGAGAACTACACCACAACCCTGCATATTATATGAATGCCAGAGGAAGAAGCAACAACTAGTTTGAAAGTGTAACGTTTATCCTAAAAATGATGATACTCAGAGCTAGCGTAAGAAAATGTGAAAACATGAGATACTAAAGGAAACTTCAAAAAGTCAAGTCAACTAGCATAGCACTCCACTTCTTCTACCACTCACTTTATTTTCTCTTCCAAAGACATCAAAGAATGATGAATTGTTATCATTCCAGAGAAAGCTGGCATAAAGAAAAAGAGCACGGAGCAAGAAAAGCGCTTTGATTCCACAAAAAAATAACCCTACGAGCCACACATAACGGAAACAACTATTGGAGTTTTGGTTTCCCTGCTCTGCTCTGCTTGGGAGAATAAGAGCATCAACGTTTTCTCTGAGAACACAAGTTGCATGCATAGTTATCCTCATATAATATAAATCACAAAGTAAAATATCGAGCAAATTTGAGCATATGTAAATATAAATGTTGCATAAACTGGAGCTATAAATACGAGCCGAGAAATTCAAGCCAAACAAAATAACACGAGCTCAAGGTATGTTTTTCGGCTCATCTGCGTGGTTGTTGGTATTATGATGAGAACGTGTGTGTACACTTCTATGACGATGATGGTTTGCAAACAGTTGTGAAAGATGTGTACGAACAACAAAAAGATGCAATAAAAATGGAGACAAGAGATTTTTCCTCTGGTTCAGTCCGCGTCCCACCATAATCGTCTGTTTGGTCGTGTCGTGGTAGAAGCAGTGGGCACTGTTCCACCACTGTCAACGATTTTCTACATTCCAATTCTAGGACAATGTGCTCCAGACAAAGTAGCATGACCGACAGACCTGCCGTCCCTTGTTGGCACAAAAGTTGAATGAAGTGAGTGCATTAGAGAGAACGGTTGGATATAAAATCAAGGAAAATATGTAACTTAATGGTTGCACTGCACTCATTCTCGTGGTACGTTTCATCTCGCTTCCGCCTTCTGATCTGAGGTTTGCCAATGGAAGGGAGAAGTCTGAGCTTGGATTTCACGTAACCGGCGTTAGTTGTAATCAAACCAGGAGCTTTTACTCTGTGTAACGATGTACACACAATCAATGCCACATATCTCATGAAGTTGAGTGAAATAAATGCTACAAATCTAGTTTTGTTTTTCATTATGAAATGGTAATAATACCTAACCCCCTTTATGCATTTTTAAATATTACACTTGTTTTTCATTGTCACAAACTTCCAAAATCTATCATTTTCTCAGCAGTACTTTCTAGTTGTATGTTCAAGCCAAAAAAAATATACAGGAAAGTCACTAATGGCCACCTAAAACAAAAATATTAGCATATGTAAAAAAGAGAAAGTCGCCCCTGAAACTTTT
>JAQGAP010001353.1:0-20713 GCA_034697805.1 Orchesella bifasciata
TACACATTAAAAAACCATATGAATGAAAATGTTTCTCCGCTTGCTTCATTTCATTGTGCTCACCTTTTGAATATATTATTGTTATCATTGTGGTCTAGTAAGTAGTAGTACACATGCACACAAACTACTGAAGACGACGACGGTTGATCCCATCTAATGCAAACCAATTTACGGTTATCCATCAAATCCCCCATACATCACGCCCGTCCATGAACATGAGAGAGTGAGAAAGCAGACTTACAAAAGCGTAAGAATACATAAGCGTTCCCTCTCTGTGTCATCTCTGCAGTCTGCAGCAAAAGGGAAAGTAGTCGAGTGTATAAGTATAGTCCCCTATTTTTTCTCACTCTCGTTTTTTTTGTTACTCGCCTTTTCTATTGTAAGACGTAGGTATAAAAAAGTATGACTATATAAGTAAGAAAAGTGTTTGTGAGGCAGTTGGAATGAGTAGTACGGAAAAAATAGAGGGAAGACATAAAAGTGAATAATCCCCCCACAAAAATCGCTACCTGACCCGTTAGAATTGCCTCATTACATTACTCTTTCATTTTACAACGCTACTCCATCATTCCTTCTTTTCCTCTCCAAATACTTTATTACCTTGGTTGTGCTTCATGTGTGTGTATGTAGCGACTCCTTTGCAGTATGTCGAAAAAAGTAATCATCCACAAGACCAGGCCAGAACCAGAGCCGAGCGAAGCAGCAGAAGAACCCACAGAGACCATCGTCTTCATCTCTCCTCATCCACGTTCTCTCTCCTCTTGGTTGAGGTTGACAAGTAGAATGATGTTGGTTTGTGTGCAAGGCATGGAATTGGCATGGCATGTCTCGTCTCGCTTCTTAAAAGTCCAGCCAACCCATTCCCAGTGTACATAAAAGAATGAAGGAAAAACAGAGGCAGGGAAAGAAAAATACCCACAAGACAAAATTATATGCTTATATCTTTGCTATACGACAAAGTCGGGGAGATGAGAGCAAACCGCATCCTCTAATGATATCATGCAGTGAGAGAGAGAGATAGAGATAGAAAAAAAATCATTATAAACATATGTAGCATGCCATGAGTAACACACTGGCATGTTATATACATAAAAATAGGAGCTACGAACGGAGAGGACTGCCGAAAGGATTGCGGTAGTTTGATCTATCTTGCACCTTTTTTGATACTCCCGTGTGATGATGCTGCAGCAGAAAAAAATTAAATAAGATGGGAGCAATATTGCTTGTGTACAAGTAGCATGTATATACACAAAATATAGATTCCTACCTCGCTTTCACCCATGGTAAAATACACACCCACTCTAACATTCTTCTGGATAATACGAGAATCTGAGGAAGAAAGTAAGAGTTTACCTAGAAGTGAAAGGGAGAGAGAAAGGATACAAGCACTTTTCGCTTAGTCTCCGTCTTGTACAGGAAGTAGCATCAAATTGGGGAAAAGGATATCGAAGTTCATGTTTACTTGTGTATGATTATATATAAGAGGGAGTGAGAAAACGAAGGAAAAAGACAGAGTATACATGTGGGAGCGATATCCGTTGTTTTTTCTGGTCTTTCTCGCTCCCGTACTACTCAGGAAAAAAGCAGCTGCATCAGCAGAGCCAACGTATATCTCCTGTATCTCTGTAGATTGAGATGTTCAGATATGAAGGGGAAAATCTTGTGTACATTTCCTTGTCTACTCTTTTATTATGTGTGTATATGTGCATGCTCATATTAGAGAAAGGGTTAGTCTCAGCTTTCACGTAATTTTATACCACTTTTGCTTTCCCTTTTGTACCTTTTAATGCGAAACAAAGGGGAAATGAAAGGAAAAAAATCAAACTTGTGTACTCTTCGCTTTCTCTGCCTCTAATTTTGTGCCGAAGAAAACGGAATGGAGAAAAAAAATGGCATGATTTTTATTTTCTAGGTGGCTTTGATTGTGAGCAACGGAAGTACAAAAAAACTCTGCCTCATTTTCTACATTTTGTTTTCATCTTCATCATGATCACCATTGTCGAGCGTCGGAGGTGAAGCACATGCGAATAAAATTCGGAGAAGTTGAAGTTTATCACATTTTTTTTTTTGGAAACGGGAAGTAGGAGCAGACTTTTGTATCATTTGAAAATTGAATGATGCAAGAGACCTCGCGAAAACCAAGTAGATTAAATGTATTCCTTGGCTGCAGGCTTTTGTATTATGGAATGCTCAGCCTCTTGGTCGACTCGTCGGTCGTCCCCGTTTTTATTACATTTTGCATCATGTGCTCCTGCTCCTACACATTTTCCAATTGGCATTACGTATATGCTACTCAGAAGGATTTTTATGCAAAAGAAAGGAAAGGAAAGAGGAAACGAAATAAAATATTCTAGAAGCGAGGAGATTGCAATAACAATGGAAAATAAGTGGAATGCTGACATAACACCATAAAAAATACATTTTGTCTTACCCAGCCAACTCAACGAGACAAACAGCTTGAGCCGGAGCATGTGCTAGAAAAATGATCTGGAATGGGATCCAAAACGTACAATCTCCAAAAAATGCCATCTCGTATCGAGAGTGTGCTTAGACAAAAATAAATGTAATCATTTCCCTTTCTTCTACGTTTAGGTGGGCTGATGCTGCTGATAAGTATAATGAAGGTATTATATGGTGTATCCATTCCAACAGATTTTGTTTCGCTTTTCACCCGAGTTGACCTGTTTTGTTGTTGCTCAATAATGGAAGCCTGCCAAAAGGGATGAACAAATCAATGGAACGAAATGAATAATTACAATTAATTCATTAATTAGCCACGCTACTCTTTCATCTGTCTGATATTCTCATAGTCAAGTACCAAAATGATTTGATAGTCAATGTCACACAAAGGTTGGGAGTTCATTATACCGAGACATTGTGTTGCTGAGAATTTCTTGGAACACATTGGAACATTTCTAGGATGATGATGACGATGATGATGCTGATGTTGGAAAGAGCCGTTTGCTTCTTACTCTACACCTTTTTTAAGATAAAGTAGGAAGATGGGAAAAGTGTAAAGTATTTCTTTTCGCTTAACTTCCCAATCCACCACATTTCATGAATACATGCTACACGACAAAAGAAAAGGGACCGCATTAGACATTTTTCCAATGCAACTCGTACAAGCTACCTCTTTACCGAGGCTTTCTCTTGTCTCCCTATTTTTTCCCTGCTTTAACCTCGTGGTAATGCGACTACACACTACTATACACTGTCAGTTGTAAAGTGGAAGAAGAAAATGGATTATGAAATGATATTTCGCTCACTGCTGCTTCTACTCTACTTCACCATCACTATCACCCCACGCCACTATTGCCGCTGCCGCTCTCTTTTCTCTTTCGTTTTCATCCA
Organism: Orchesella bifasciata; assembly: GCA_034697805.1. Classification (NCBI taxonomy): domain Eukaryota; kingdom Metazoa; phylum Arthropoda; class Collembola; order Entomobryomorpha; family Orchesellidae; genus Orchesella; species Orchesella bifasciata. The sequence continues at coordinate 3,352 of JAQGAP010001353.1, forward strand.
TCTCAAGTGTTCTGATACGTGCTTATACTCACTCCTTATTCCTTCGACCTACACACTTTCCTTGGAGGACATAAAAAGAGTTACACATAAGTTGAATACTCTATGGTTTTGAGTGGATTTATACGAATCCAGGTTCCCGTGAAGAAAAAAAACTAGGAAAAACCACACTGGTTGGTAAAAAGTAAAAATGTATGCATATCTATCTCCTATAAATATAAAACTGCTACACCTTCAGATATATATATTCTCTGAGAGAAGAGATGTTAAGGGCGAGAGATGGTGTTTTTTCTCCGTATTTCTTTCCTACTTAATGCGGTAGTGTGGGAGCTCAGTACTCAAGCTAGGAAACGTGTGTATATTGCAGAAGAAGACGAGTTTGCTAGCGAAATTTTTCTTGGAATCGACGACTCGACACACTTCTATGCTCATACCAGGACTGAATAAGTTTGGCTCTCTATGTGATTCCTTTTCCGGAGAAAATTGTATTCTTTGCAATGGTAGGAGCTGCATCATAAATAAGGATGGAGGTAAAAGAAAGACGATGTGATGTTGTATGATTTCTACTTGACGCAGCGGAGCAGAGAGAACGAGATTCCAGTGGAAAAGGGAACAAGGTATTTTGGTAGAAACGTTCGTTACACGTGGGTATCTATGTACTGTTTACTTGAGCCACTTTGTCATATGTCCGTCTAACTAAGACAAGACAAGTTCTGCAAAATCCAAAGTCCAACTGGTTTCGTTGGTCTTGGTCATTCAGGTTTTTTATATTTCTTAGCCGTTTGCGTCTCTCGTTGCCGTGTGGGGAACATTAATTTACGAGGGATTTATTTGAGCTTAACCCCTCTACTCCCGCGTGTATTTCACATATCCACATCAAGTGACAAGGAAGAGTAGCACTGGACCACCGGATACTTTGATGTTTAGATTTAGTGACTCAGCCGCCTACAAGCAACCACTGCTCCGGTGTCGTATTCATTCACCTCACATAGGAGCCATCATTGCGAGATTGAGTTGAGGTTGAGGGGCTTAAAATGGTCAGGATGATGATCGTCATGATCATAATGATGTGTCACAAGAGTTTTTTGTGACAATTTTACCTAAAAATGGTTGAAGCAGCCACTCCATCCCATTCCGAATCCGATGATGCTGACAATGTCGATGCAAACTATTTATCTTCTTTTTTTCAAAGGGAGATGTGTACAGTCTCGGAATAATAATGGGTATCGGATTGGATGAAAAGAAGTCAAGGCGCACCCACGTCCTTTGAAATTTGGAGGAGCAGAGAAAGGAAGGGGATGCTTTGGCTTTCCTAAATTCCGAAAAGAATTCCCTTAACTTAAACTTCCTTCCCAGATAATTCCCGATCCCTTTATGTCGACATAAAATCTTTAATAAAAGTCAGTTAAAACGAGTAGGAATAAAAAGGACTCGAGTTGTTGGAAAGACGGAGCCGCTTTTCGCTGTGTAAGTCAAACCGATTTTATGAGAAAGGAAAAGTGTTCTTTAGGCACATAATGTGCATTTGTGTAGTCTTAACTATGGATATGTGTGGCAAGTAGCTATGTATAAGCGACGTAGCAGTGCAAACGTAATAATGGAAGGGATTATGAATCTCAAACTAATCCGACGTAATCCGATTTCACGACTGCTGCTACACACTACATACAGAGAGATGTATCCAAAATGAAATGAAGAGCTGCATCATTAACGTTCTCGTCTCCCCAGATTTCAGTTTCCGAAATTAGAAAGCAAAGAAGTGAACATGTGCGAATAAAGATTGTCTTCCCCAACGTACCACACAGGAAACCATGTATGTATTTATGTAAACAAAAATGGACGTGGGCGAATGGAAATTTCCACTTTCCCCACAATATTATTTTTATGATTACATTTGACATTTTTCATTAAAACGGGTTGTTTTTCAGGAGGGAAATGATGAGAGTATAAGGTTTAGCCATTTTGCTCAATAAACTAAATTGAAGTACACATGTAAGAGTTGATGTAATTTGAATCATTCAAAAAAGTCAAAATGATGAGTGACTCGGGCGGGCAAAGAGTAATCACCGAGCATGGAAAAATATGATATACCAAGGGTAAAATGGTAGGCAAATTTTTTTCTGTTTATTTCTCATGTTAGTGAAATAAATTATTCTTGTGACTGTGCTGGAACAATTCGAGCAAACATAGGGACGTAAAGGGCTTGTTAGTTTTGGGGGAAATGGAAAGGAGGATAAGGGAATAACATTTTTCTCATGCTTTCTCTTTCTCTCGCTCATTTTAAATTGCACTCATGTAAAATGGAGCACTGTCGTGCTCGTCAGAACAAAAGAAAAACAAACAATTTTCTCTGACAGAATTTTTTTCTTTTTGTGAGATCGTCCTCATCATAATCATCATCAGACAGTGTCTCCTCTCCCGCTTTCCTACAACATCTAGTGTTTAGTGTGCAGGAAGATAGTTATGTTGGAAATTTTGTGCATGTATAATGTCACATGTTGGGCAAATCCAAAAAGTCCCTTGTCATTTTCATAGTGAGAGCAAGTAGGAGCAGCAGCAAGAGCGAGAAACTTTCCTTTCTTTCTCCTGCTCAGCTCCACACACATATTCATATTTCCGTGCAGATATGAGATGGAAAAGGAGAAAGTAGGAGTTTGGAAAAAGAGGAGAAAGTGAGTGAATGCATGAGGGACATATTCATTCATCATGCATGATGACACTTTTGCTTGGAATGAAACGACCAGGAAAAACTTGGTTACTTTCACTCGTCTTTTTCCTTTTATACTGAGGCTTGATGTACACATATACCTACCTACCCATGTATGTTGTGTGTTGTGCACACTGCACACAAATTGATCCTGTATAAACATTATAACAATACGAACAGTTGTATACCTTTTTTTTTGTATATGGACTCTCTTTTTTTTGCTTTCTCTCTGGAAAGGAAAAATGCTGTAACAGATTGTTGTAGCAGCAGTAAAACTACTTTTTGTGGATGCTTTCCCTTTTTTCTCTCCATACTCGTCCAACAACAACACAAAAAACTTTGTTTTTAGTCCAAAGTCGGGAAATGGTATTGCCTTAAGCTACACAAAACCATTATGCATGTATCTACGTGTCTCTGCCAACACAGCAACATGCATGGAAGTAAGGTGGATAAGAGTGTACAAGAAACTCTCATTTTTCCGCTTGCTCCAAGGAGCAAGTGTGACGGTGCATGTAGACGAAGCAATTTAATAAATATCTGTACTTTTATGGCATATCACTCGCACTTTGTTGCCTTTCCTTTATCTCATCTCGTCTCCACTCATTCCCGTAATTAACATGAGACCAAAGCAAGGAGGAGCACCAAATCGTATGCAATGTACCTACGCCGATGGGAGCGCAGAGTGGTAGTTATTTTCGAAGAAAGGAAGGAATATTAATATTATGTCAGATCCCACTGATCCCAGTTACATACATCCTCTTTTCTGTTGCCACCAGGCTTGTACAATCTTCCTGGGAAAACTTTTCGTAGAAAAGGGAACCTCTCTCTTCCCATTTTCTTTGACTTGTTTGGAATAAGCTGCAAACATACTTGATTTTCTTAACACGACTAGATCCAACAGCCTTTGTGATAAATTTGTGGACAAGACAGACATTTAAAACAAACAAGATGTATTTCCATTTCGATAAATGTGGTAAAGTACACTCCATTATCCTGATTATTTCTTTTTAATGTGTTATGGATTTTCTTTGAAGAAGAAAAACATTACTCAGCCACTCAACATGATAGTAGTATATATTATGTAGCTTCATCCCATCTGATGCGCTGTATATATGTATATAACAAGTTGTGCTTGTACTAGATTAGATATCTTGGAGAAACACGATGTATGAAAGGATAGAGAAAGTAAAAGACTCCATAAATTGTCCTCACAAGAGAGCAAGAACGACGGAATCTAGTGCATTCAAAGAAAAAAAGCAGTGCTTTCGTTACCCGAAATGCATCTAAAAGTTTTTTTTTCTCGCCACCTCATTTCACACTTTTTCCCATTCTTAGTATATATAATAATATGCTTTCGTCGAAAACCTCACGTATGTGTATATACATACCTGCTCGTGAAAATTTTTCTTGGAAATGGCTACACCACCCACCTAGTTGAGTCTGGTGATTTCTTTGAATTTCAAAAAAGTGAAGTAGTAGCAGCAGTTTGAAAATTGTGTGCATGTTTATGTAGTTACAGTTTTCTTCGGAGAAAAAATTTCCCCTTGATTCATTCGCTCAACCAATTTATTCCTCCTTTTCCCACTTGAGTTGTCCATTTTATGGTTCGCCGTAATGCTCTCACTTACAAAACAAACACAAATACATGCGGACACATATAAACAGAGGCGGAAAAAGGAATGAAACAAACGTACGAAAAAGTCTCTTCCGAATAAAAAGAAATAGATATGGACTTCCTCGACTCGAGTCACACACTTTCACTTCACTCGCAACATTTTCCTTTCTTATGTGGCTTTGCTTACTTTACAACAATAAGCGTTTAGACACGTCATGCAATGCAAAGGTACGGAGAACGTGAGGAGAGATGTAAACTTGCATAATAATCTTTTCTTATTTTGCTGTGTACACAATTGAATATATTTATACAAGGCTCGTAAGCATAAGCATAACATAGCATAACATGCCTCGGAAACTCCAACAACAAAGATTTTCTTTTCCTTTTTTCGGAGGAAATCATGCCTACACATACTCTCATAAAGTGATTACTACACAAAACCAAACGAGTATACAAGTGTGTGAGTGCGCGCTCCATTTCTTTCACCAACTTACTTTTTCTTCGTTACTACTCGTCAATCTACTCCCTGAAGAAAGCCGATCTCCATATTCATGGAGAAAGGAATGGAGCAGGAGCTTCACAACATATCTATGTACTGGAGTGAAAAGACTCGCTCCGCTGCTGGTATGGAGCTGGTGAAGCTGAGACTCGGAGACGTGCACTTTTTTACGACATTCATCTCATTAGATGGAGATGGAAAGAAAAAAGTAGGAAAGGACAGGAGAAAGAAAAAAACCATGGCTTTCCTTTCACACATACCCATATCAACTCTATAGACCCTTCAGTTATATACTAAACTCCGACTCTGTTGATGTTTTTGCTTTCTCCTTCGGACCCCTGTTTTATAACGACGAATAATAGAGATTCGGTTTGGATATGCGGTGGACACCCATAAACTAGGGTGGCCATATAAAGGAATATGTTGATTCCGGGAAATTGAGATGTAGTAAAAGTGACCTCAAATATATACACACATACATCTCACTCTACATTATTTTAATGGATAGATAACATCCGACTGTTTGCCCTTTTATTACCCGGAAATATTACGGTGGTATACGTATGGGTGATTACAGAGCTCCTTTATGTGTATGTATATTATGCCGCCTTGAATAAGAAAATGTCTTTCTTATTTCCGACCCCACTTTTATTTTGCGGAGTCAAGAAATTAACGGTCCATACATGACTTCCCATATATTTTCAGAGCTTTATATGTTCAACCGCAAGAACATATACGTACTACATTTCTATGCTCTCATTATACAGCACTCTCGGCAAACTTTCTCCCCATTTTTGCCTGAGTTCCAATTTTCGCTCTACAAACCTTAAATAGCTTGATGACCACTGTGATGATGATGATGTTCATGATCATGTTCAAAAAAGTGGAGCGTATGTCGGGGCGTAACTATATGCAGATGTAACTGGAAAAATCTCTGTCAACCATGCAAAGTGATTTTTTTTGCTCCCCTCTCTCTCTCTCTCAAACTACCACCACCACATGACATCTTTTTTTATGACAACAAAAGAGCAAAAAACGTGAAGCAATTGCATCAAGCTCCTTTTGCTTTTTCCTCTTAAAAAAAGGGCCATTCAAGAGATAGGGAAAGGATTCGCAATGAGAAAAACATTCATAAGAACATTTCCGCTTTGTCAATATGAAAACGAGCCCCTTATACCCCTCTATATTATTGGGAGAAAGGGCTGAGTGGAGAAAGATGAAGATGACGACAAGAGTCAACATTCCTAAATATATGTGTGTATTAATGTATATGACATTGGCACAGCATACATACCAGACCATTCAAGTTTTTTTTCTCCTTCACCCAGTTTGAGGATGCTTACCAACAATGCTACTTACGGACGTAGGGACAAAATGGGGGAATGAGGAGAAAGAGGAAAATTATGATGATGGGATGGATGGAGTATTATTGGTTCCCATCATAAAAAGACGTAGTGAATGTGTGCAATAAAAATAACCAAGGAAAGAAAGAGAGGTCGCCAGAATTCGTTTTTTTTGCTTACTGCTTCATCCGCTCGTCCCACATCTTGTGGAATAGGTTGGTAGTACTTATGTAGCTGCGTATGCGAAATGTACAAGGACGGATATTATGTAAAATGGTTGGCTAGTTTTGCAACATTTCAGAAAGTACACACAAGAATGTATGTATAGTCAAGTCACAGAATTTCAGAAGTAATCTTTCATGCTATTCTGTTTCTGACATGCGAAATAGCTGTAGGGCCTTGATGTTAATGATTATTGTGGGAAAAGGAGTAGTCAAACCAAGGCTGGATGAAAGAGAAACGAAGGGAAAAAACCAAAAGAAAACAAGTCAAGTAAAGGCGATATGGAAATGTCTTGTCAGTGGCGTGGCTGTGGCTGGCCATTTTTCCTGATGGCAGTTCCCCCAGTTATTATGGTTAATCGGTGAAGCAACAATAATGGGCTGGAAAGAAAGCAAAAGTGCAAAACCAGACGTTTCATTCTCTTTCCCCTCCTCAGCTCTTGGTATCACAAGGTACAAGATGGGAGGAAAACATTGAGAAAATCTTTTGCTAATTACAAGCAATCCGCACACCACTGCACACCAATTCTTGATGAGGGTTTTTGTTACATTGCTCCTAGCTTGAGATGGATGGACACAAGAAACAGATTTTGGGAGAAAGGATAAGCTGGGAAAGTTTTAAGGAGAAAGTAAACTTTTATATTTATGCACATTTGCAGTCAATGGATGTAGAATGGGGAGTACACAGCATTTTGGTCATCTTCATTAGACCCGTTTTACAAACTCGGAAATAGCAAATGGGAGGACAAGGACGCTTCAAGGGACATCACTTCGGATTTGTATCTTTTTTGTGTAGAAAAAGAGCATCATTTAATATTATTGTTATTTCACTTCATTCTTCCCGTTCGCTCTCACTTTCCCCATTCAAAAAAGGGAACGAGTGTTGGTTGCTTCGTGGTGCTCGAGGTGATGGAGAGCAATATGAGGAGAATAGCGGAAGAGAATGGTCTAGGCGAACATCATTTTCTAGCACAGCATAGCTCATCATCATGATTCCTCCTCTCCTTGTCTCTGAACGAGGAGAAAAAGAGTTGTTTTGTGTTTGTGCTCTCTGTCTGTTTTGTGTGGATTATGAATTTTCTCTAGGAAAAGTTGTTAAGGGAAAATGACTGTTGAGCTAATGTGTTGCAATTACAGCTTTTGCGATATACTCTTCATCTCCTTCGCTCTTGGTGGTGCGGCTGACTGTATTATTGCTCCACTTCGTTCCTTCGGCTCGGCGAAGAGAAACAAACTTTTGGGTGGATTTAGAGCCTCGGCTTCCATTTTATTAGTATAGACATCACGGGAGCACTTTGCATGGGCGGTGTGCTGCTCGTGTTTGTGCATATATTTGTGTGCGTACCATTAATACGGTAATATTGATAACTGATATCGTATCCACACCACCATCCACTTCCTCACTTGAAACGTTCCCTCTTTCCCTCATGCACCATATCATCATTTTCAACTTAAGTATGGACCACATCCAAAAATACTCCCGTTTTAATGTGGGCAATTTGACAGCTCCGCTTGAATTGTTTAACAACCACTTTCTCCATCAAAGAAATATGCTGAGCTTAGCTACTCTCTCTAATATTTGCAACCTGAAAAATATTTTTGTCGGCTCCCACAATCTTTTCATGCCATTTGGTAGAATCAACCGAGATGGAGCTTACAGAATGGAATGGGATTATTATCACGTTCCCCTCTTGTAAGACTGTGGATGCCCGTGCGCTGTACATATCGCTTTGTCACTATACATACTTCCGATCTTCCATCAAGTTGGAGCATTGTCAAATACATTTTCTCTCATCCGCTGCCATTTGCAAGCATATTACCACGAGCCAACTTAGAGTAGGTCTAGTTCCGTCCAACATCGAAAAATCGAAATTTTAGTTTGGATCAAGTTCCCAAACGACATGGGATAAATTAAGGTCACATCTCTCATTGAGTATAGAGCTCCTACCTTCATACCTAGTGGGTAGACATGCAAGTAGTAGTGAAATATTCAATTTGCTCTCACTTTCAACGAATTTTCATTTACAAAAAAAAAACTTTAGTCCCAATAATGGAAAAGGAAATGAGTGGAATAGGAGGAATTATTCAGGCTTTTAACGTTTCAGGAAAAACCACTAGCAGCAAAAGACTACTCTCATAATATGCGAGGACAAACTCGCATCATCAGAGATGCACAGTAGGCATTTTATATATTGGATTTGGGGGAAAACAAACGGGCAATGTAGAAAGATGCGCTGTAGGTAGTAGTCACTCAAACTCTCTCTCTCTCTCACTTTCGCGAACAAATTTTGTCCTTATCTTATTTTCCCTTGCCTGTTCCAACTCGTCGTATCGTTTCACTAGAGCGAAGAGTGAAGATACAAGGGAAACTAATGGATTGAATAGAATGAGAAAATAATATTAGAAAATATATACGGCTGACAGCTGGAGGCACACTCTTGTCAAAAACTAACAAACCAACTGGTTCACTTCAAGCTCTCCTTTCTCTCTATTTCTCTCTCTCCAAAACTACTCAGAGCAAAGAGTTTTCTTCTCTCACTCGTTCTCCTTATGAAACTCATATATTTATGCAGCGTTCCAAGATAGAAATAGATGAAGATGAGAGAACCAACCGGGAATGCTTCGTGCTATATATACAACATAATAATCAATATCAGTATCCTTTTCTGGCTCGCTCTTACTTTCTCCTTCTGTTATTCATAAAATGATGATGATGATCATGATCATCATATTCTCCTTCTTCTTGGGCTCTCCTTTATATTACAAGCTCAGAAGAAAGGATGATGCTGATGATAATATCAGAATTAAAAATCTACTTATGTACATGCCCACCTCCCACTTGTGATGACGAGGTGGTGTGATACTATAAATATATGAGATACGGACACGTTTTATTGGAAAATAGATGAATTTTACTTGCTTTCCTCCGTATCCCATTCGATATCAAACATTTATGCTTTCTCTTCCTTGCCAAATATTGTGAAAGCTCGGGAAAGTTATGTACACTTTCTCTACCCTCCCTTCCCACTTCAATATCAACTACCTATGATTACTATATTCCATGTCAATATTTCAGCTCCACTTACTTATTAGACATATAACTAGGTAGATACATACCGTATACCTATCCACTTTCTCTCTCTTCTTCTCCTTTTTTCAGTTGAATAACCAATATCTCGATATGGAATGCATCCTTACAAACAAATCTAAAACACTATCTTCTTTTTAACGTACTAATGCACTAAACTAGAATGGAATGAAGAGAAAAACCTTATATTATGATCATGATGAGTTATCATATCATCAACCATGGAGAAAGATTTTTTATGCGTATTAGTTTAGTTCTCATATTAATGCTTATGCACATAATATATCCTATACATATCTAATATTAAGCTCTTATTATTTATACATGTGTGATGATGGCAAAAAAAAATCCGGAAAGTCCTACTCACTCAGTTGGATAGGGGAGTACGGAGAAATCCCTGTGCCGAGTTTGGGAATGAAGTAAAAGTTAATGGGATGCGTCCTCAACCGTTTTTGTCTGTGAGTCTCTAGAATTGCATAGAAATCCGGGGCTTCACTTCATTGAATTGCAGATATGGACTGAAGAAAACATTTTTTTCAGAGTTTTTTGCTCACTCTTTCACTTGATCGACGATCCTCCAAAAAACATTATGAGGATGCAATTTTCTTTCCCTTGAGCGTTTTCCTTTTAGGTTAGATCAGATCTCCGTTTAACCGGTAAGTAGAACGATAATATATTGTATTTGGGACAATGGAATTTTATTGTTTTTATTGCAGTTGGTAAACTACTATATATTGATCGTTTTTATATTAAATTAGGAGAAATATTGAGTCAGGCTTGTGGCGAAGGGGAGAAAGCGCGGTCTAGTGTGTAATTTTGGATGGCGAGAAAGCCAAAGGAGTGATGGGCCATTTCCTTGTGTTGTCTGTTATTCCAAGCTCTTGTCAAATTAGAAAGGGATTCCGTGTCAATGTTCAGATTGCCAATTAAATATTTATCAGTTGACGCGCTCATCACGGAAAAGTGTTTCAGGCTAAACTGGATCCTGGCAATGCTAAAAACACTGCCTTGTACATGTAAGCGTGTGCCCAGATGTGTCTCTATGTGGTTGGTCGGGTCTGGCCTGACCTAATAGAGATAGGGGAAAGGACAGGACAGCTACAGCTTACTGTTCCTTATTCCCATTTGAAACATCAAGGTTAATTGGGAAATCGACATAAGGAAAGCAATATTTTACGACACAAATTAACGGCGAAAACACACGGGAGAGGAGAGAGAGACGTTTGTGTCTCATCTCCCAAAAACTACTTCACTTTACCTCCACTCTCATCCCAACACAAAACAAGATAGAAGAGAAAGTGAAGAGTGGAGTGTGTAGCAGTAGCCCCATCCCCTGTAAAATTCACGAGCTCAAATAAACTTTACCGCTGAGCCATATTAAAAGCAATGATCTTTTACCCATTTTGAACTACCCATCTTGCCTATGGTCTCCTCATGTCCACATACCACCAACGCCACCACCACCATCATCGTCATCAAAATCTAAAAGGAGAAGAGAGCAGAGGAACAACTCCAAAAAGTTAGTCATAAATCCCATACTCTTCTCTGGTGAAACGAGAGCTCTTGCAAAAGCCAACTAGACACATACGGATGGTCTTGCTCTACACACAGAGTCTAGTTGAAACAAGACACACAAACATAAACTATTCAGTTTTTATGTGTGCAACTTGATGACAAAAGTTGCGCCGTATAATATGATGCTAATGTTGTCTGTCTCTCCCTTTGTGAGTACCTGCACTCATTTACTGGAGAAATTTTTATGTGGGAAAGAGGAATAAACGTGTGCTTTCCCGGAAATACACAAAAGTCCAGTCCAAAACCTGGGCTGGCAGTTAGTTGGCACAGGTTCTTTAGCAGGAAACTAGAAAACACACGGAATTACTAAACACCAAAACACCCAAAGCTTTTATGAGTGCATGAGGAAGAGAAAAATCTTGTCGGTTTTTGTAGGTTTTCGAATGTCTAGGTACATGGTTTGGAAATGAGCTGGCATCCAAAGTCTTTCATCTTCCCAGTATATTCCGGGTAATCTTTACACGTTTCATTTCAACGAATTCACTTACTAGGAAACATGAATGGAGCCAAAAGAAATGGAGGAATATTTTGAACCCAGTTTTCTTGAAGTTCAGTTTAGCTATGCAATATGCATCTATAGATATACATATTTGTAAGGATTCAGTGGAAGGGGCTATAGGAAAAGCTCTTAAAGTATTATGTGTATGTTTATGTACGTGTATTACATATATAATTTTATTTACGAATATACGGAGTAAAAACCCCAAGACGCAAATCCAGTTTTTTCCTCACATTCATCCATCCATCCTCCGTCCTCTTCCTTCGTATGAGCAATTCTGGAGTAAAGATGGGAGAAAGTGGGGTTTGTAATGCTCCATTTAATATTTATTTCCTACACATGCCAAAAAATTCTCTCCCGAGAAGAAACTTAACTCAACTTGTTCTTCACTTCCATATACACGTCCTACTGTGCTAACTACATAAAATCTTTCGCTCTACTCTCTCTCTCTCTATCCTTTTAACTTTCCACTACAATCTAACAATCTCTTCTTTCTTCCTCCTCCTTTTTTCTTGAGAAGAGGAAACGGATTTGCTTCCATGTGAAATAGACTTTTCAACTTGTGTTCGGAAAAGCGATATATTTTCGCTCTAATTACACCCTAGTTGCTTTCCACAACACGAATACCACACCACAACCGCCAGCATTACTACATCTCACAGAATAGCAAAATAGATATATAGGAATCGACGAAGACAAAAATGTTAAAAAGATTTTTCCCTTTCTGGTCATGTCATCATGATTTTCAGTGCATGCAAGAACCGAAAAAATACTCCCATCACCACCACGCAAGCTGGCCCAACCCTATTTTCATATTGAATGATCTTCTAAATTATGCATTCATGAGCCATTTAAAAAATATTTGTATTCTAAAACAGTTTTCAAAATGTAACTTTTACTTTTGCTCTCGAAAACAGGCACGGAGAAAAAAGTTTTGACCGTATTTTTTGTTATCCTCCATCCATTTCTTAATGGTTGTAACAAGACGACTTCTTTTTAAGATTCATTTTCCAGCTTTCTTTCTCATTCACGCCTGAACTCTTTCTTTTTTATTTTTGTTTTTTGTCTCGTTCCAGCAGAGATCCTCTTACTTCAGCTTGAGTACTTTTCCTATTCCAACCTTCTATGTTCAATAGAAGGACCGAATAAGCAGCATTTAAATTCTGATTCTTTTGTGAAATGACAAGTAGGAAAAGAGACATTTTTTGTAGTTAATGATTAAGTTGGAGTTTTCTACTAATCTCATTTACTCCCAAGCACCAAAACGGCTGAGGAAGGGAACGAAACATACATTGATAATGATTAAAAGACTTAGTCTTGCTAGAATCCATTCATTCACGCATTCAACCCTTCATTTTGAATGGACTCTCTAAAAATTGAATAGAGAAAGCATAGTAAACAAAGGCCTGCAGTAGTACATCAAGAGTTTCGTTTTGTAGATATGCGTGAGTGGATAAATTTTTAAATAGTATAGAAAAATACTTCATTTTTTACAAACACGACAACAGCTTCATCATGAAACAATATATACTCATTTCAGGTTTTTTTTATATAGAAACAATCAGAAAAAAGTAAATGTTCTCAAGCGTTCGATCGACGAAAAAGACAATAGAACGTGGGCAACACGAAAAAAATGAAACAGGTACGGAATAGATGGAAAAGAATTATTTCGAAATGTGAAAAAGGACAGCATTAGTATATTTTCATTAAGTTTCCTTTTGTTTAAGCTTTGACTAGAAAGTTTGAGGAGATGTTTTCAATCGGTGTTGTAGCTTGTAGCCTTTTGTATATATTATGCAAATATATTGGAAAACATTAGCTTTCCTATTGTTCGAAAAAGTGTGATATATGATACGAGCCCAGAGTCAGGCATCAAATCATTTGTTCATGTTTCTCACTTTTACAGCGAAAAACAGAAAATGTGTAGCAGTGACAAGGAGTGACTGACTATATCGTCGTAAAAAGCTCAGGAGAGGTGAAGATAGGATAAAAACAAAAGAGGAACAAAAGAATGATTGTATGTTGATAGCGAAAATAGGCCCTTATCGTTTGTTCCAGAACGGTTTACGCAATGTGCTGTATGGAAATGTACGCTAGGATTGAGAAAGTTGTTTGAAGCAATCACATATTGCATCACAGCAAACATTTCCTCAGACAAAACTCCCATTCTATTTTGGAGGATTGCCGAGAAAAGAGGAGAAGAAGATGCGGGAACAAATATTTTTTGTCGAATATGTGGAAAAGAAATGTGTAGGTATTTCTCCTTATCATGAGAGCTATATGTTTCTACAATTTTTTTTGTACCTGGCTTTCCTTACTCGCTCTTGTCAGACGACTGCTCACAAGGGAGTAGAAGAATGGAGGAGAGATCTTTGTGCACATTTATTTTATTTCATTTCATTTACTTTCTCTGACTTTCTCCTCCTGCCAGCTTGCTCCTTGTCGCCTATCTTTTCCTACGAAAAGCGAGATAATATTCGTGATACAACAGAATCCAAGCGGGCTTCCACAATCTTCTGATGGGAAGTCTGTGCCATTGCAAGGAATGCGTGGAGGGGCTGATGCTTGAGATTTTATTTTTGATGTTATTGTGGTGAGACTCATTTGGCAAAACTACTGTGGTCTGCTAGTTTGCATAAAAATTGCCGTACTTTTCTCCTTCAAAAATCGTTGACTCGTAGAATGAGACTTGCTGAAAGGAATGCGACTTTCTTCTCTCGAGCTTAGAGTGTTTTATGGATTTCACAAGAGAAAGTGGGACACCTCCTTTATTGTTTCATTTAAGGGAGAAATAAGTAGTTTATTTTGTTGATTCAATTTTGAATTAATTTAAGTAAACATACATATATACATATATAATTTTCGTAGATAGATGGGTTGAAAGTGGGTTGTTCCACAGATGGGTTTAGCTCCTTCCCACAATATTCAGAAAATGAGTTTCGCCATTTAATCAAATGAGCAGAAATCAGCGAGTGATGAGATGAGATTGTGGAAATAAATGACATTTTTTCATTGCTTCTTACAAGTCAGCATATAGCACTGCGAACATTTCTCTGCCTTTCACTTTTAAACCGGATTTGCGTAACATCCTTGGGAAGTGGGAGAGGTACGTACGTAGAGGAATTATATATCAAGAGTGTCTAAGTATCGACAAGAAAACAAATAAAGCTCTTCTCCCATGCTATTTACATGTTCTCCATTTCCTTCTTGACATTTACAGGTGTACTTGAGCTTGAGACCCAAACTTGAGTAAAAAGTAAGGCAGCTGGCTACTCCGACTTGAAGAGGGAGAAAGAGGATAAAGGTTAAGAGTCATTGTTTCTCATCACTTGCTCCTATCATCATCATCATCGTGACTATCACTATCTTCATATTCCTTCGCCTTTCCCCTTTTCTTCATCAACTCAAAACTCTACTTTCTCTTGCCCTCCTTGATCCTCTCCTCAAAGTACTTAAAGGATTATCGAATTCAACTTGTCACTTGTTGGCTAAGCCTTTTCACTTAATTTTTGGGTGGATTCAAGCTGAAAATCAATTCGGTAGAGAACACAACCTCTTGTGAAGTCCTCCTTCTCGGAGTAAAATCAGCACTCCTTTGCATACAAAATTACACACTGCCAAGTATGTAGATAAGTCTCATCATCATCCTAACTTTGTTTGTTTGAGTAAACCACAAAAGTGGTTAATTTTCCTGGAGAAAACATTCATTTTACTCTTTCCCCGTTCCAAGTTCCAACTCAACTTGCCGAGTTTTCTTCTTTGCTGCACCAAAGCATCAATTTTTTTCATTAAAAGCCAAAGTAATAAATGAAGTGAAGGAGCACTGCTCAAACATCAGCAGAAAATGTATGTATGCACACAAAACTTGTTTATGCATGCACCAAGAGTCACACACATGTGTACACACTCTTTCCTTATATAGCCTCTCTCCTCATTAGGCAGACGGATTTTCGTTTGTACAAACTACTATTATTCTTTGTTTTCTTTGCAGCACACATATATTTACGCAGATACTCAGTCACTCAACTGAACCCACTTCACAAATATACGTAGAGCAAGCAAATATTATTATCGAAAAGCGCAACACCCATCCGGATGCCATCCCACTTCCTTTTTATTACTTGTATGGATAAATATAGCGTGAATATGTGAAAGTGTATTTGCGCACGAACTACTGGAGCTACATGAAAGAAAGAATTTCATTAGAAAAATTAGCATGCACAAACTGCTCCCTTTGTTATTTAAGCCGTTCCTTCATCCAACAAAAATTCATTATTTTCCCTTTTTTACAATAATGATGCCCACGTGAATTGTGTGTTTTTTTGTCTGTTTTCACCACCCCACCCCATCATGATGGTGCTGGCTGCGACTGTTTTGTTTTCTCTCTCATTAGTTTATTACTTTCTCTAGTTGATGATGTGAAAGTGAAATGAAAGGTGAAAAATGACTGTAAGTAGCTCTTTTTAACTTTTCCAGAGTAGGAACGGAAATTAGTAGAATGGGAAAAAAATTTCATTTATTTTCTCTTTTGTACACGTATTAGGAGTATTTTGTATGTTATTATGCTGACTACAAGCAGTGTAATACAAGGGCTGCTGCTGGTAGACACGTCTGTTTCGATTCTGTTTCCCCGAGCACGGCAGCGCAATAACTGTCAATAAGAATATCTTGGGACAGAGAGAGGGAAAGGAAGAGATGAGAAGAAGCTCATTTTCCTTCTGGTTAATTACTGGAAATTTAGAATCTCGTCTGGAATGAGACGAGGGACAACGAGTTAAAAAATTATACAGTAGTGCACTAGCCACTTTGAATACTTGTAGCAGTTTTAGGCTCGCTTTATGCCAGCATCATAATGAGAATCTTTTAGAAACGGCGTGCCGGCTGGGCTGCTGCTGAGGACACTGGCTGTGCTAAGAGATTCCTAATGTCTTATCATCTTGAGCTCTATTCCCTCACTCATAGTAGCAGCATGCACTTTTTCCGTGACATAAGCAAGAAAGGAAAGGATTGTGTGATTGGAGTGCAAAGCAGAGTTGAGCAAGGAAAAACGTGGTGACGAAAGGAGGGTACGAGATCTGGCGGTGGCCACTTTTAATTAGAAAAAAGTCCCCTTGGAGTCCAATTTGGAGGCCTTATGAGATATGTGCTCCGAGACACTTCAATAAAGCCCCAAGACTTCAACAGTAAATAGAGGCGAATATTAAAAAGGAGCATAAGTGAAAGGACACATGTGTGCATGCACTAAAAACCGTTTTTACAAGCGGGCGAGGGACAATTGAGAATAATATTAGTGGAGCTTCTATGCACTTGCACAACTCCAATCCAGAGAAGATTGCGGAAGTCCGCTGTCGACTCTGTGCTTGTCTCAATAGTCCAGAGGCAGATATAAAAGTTTCTACTTTCTCCTCATTTTTTGTTCATCTGCATTTTATAAAAACTGGGTATACAGAGCAGCTATATGAGCTAGCCATGCCAGCGTTTGTTATCTTCTCTATGCCCGTTTTTTCTCGTTCATGAGAAAAAAGTGGATGGGCTGAAGTGTTCTTTTGTTTTAAGTAGGTAGTCGCTATAATTTCTACTTTTTCTAGATAATACTCTCTGACCAGAGTGCGAGGGAAGAAAGTCCGTGAAATTGTATGCATGACACGGTGAGTCGTTCTCAAGAGAGGAATTTAAAGAGGAGGAAGAGATGTTGGCGTAGTTTCGGCACGGAAGGAGACAACAAGAAAACTTTTTTATGTCTGTTGTTTCATGTAAATTACGAGAAGGAGAAAAGGGATTATAAGATGCAATGCATTTTGCTGCTGCACACGAACGG
>JAQGAP010001354.1:0-20709 GCA_034697805.1 Orchesella bifasciata
GGAAGTTCGGACGCAAGAAATTCTTACCATGTACGTATGTACAACTGTTAGTGTTTATTGTATAGTATTCTAAAGCACCTCTACCACGTCATGGTTATCAAGTCGTATAATGGGTTTACTAGCACAAAATTCCATATTTGGTATTCCGAGCTTTGAAAAACTGAATAGAAACGTTTATTTCAATAGATTTGTTATATAATATTTATATTTGAATGTGACATAAAGGATGTAATCAAAATTTGTGAATATTATAAAGTGCTCTCGACAATCAGCTGAATTTCATTTCTTGAGAATATTAACATTGGATTAATTTCTTTGAAAAATGAATAGCTTGGACAAGAAAAAGTCGTTTTTGGCAACTATTAACATCTGAGGGCTTTTTGTTTTGAATTTCTGGAAGAATTGAGCGGAGAAAGTGGAACTCTTGTTAGCAAAACTGAGAATTCTATTAGCAGCCACAAATACCCCAAAGACTGTGTGTGGAATACATTGTTACGAATCGAAATCGATATACGTACACACAGAATATTAAACAAGGAAAACATTTTAGATTGAAGTATTTTGCTTTGAATTGATACAGTATGGCTCAAGCGGGTGTCCACTGTTTTATAGTACACTAACATTTACAAATGTCAGTAACTTTTCATATAGTTTCAAATTAATCTGATGTTGACTTCCATCGATCTCATGCAGCAGTGCAAGCCATCCTAAAAAGGATTACTTCTGGCGGTTTCTTGTAACAGAAATCTTACGGAATGATCAAAAGTTGCATTGACGAAAAATGATGGAGGCTTTCCTTTCTTTTTCCAAGTGTCCAGCTCAACTGCTCAACAAGTCATAGATGAAAAATGGAATGACAGTGTAATGCATCTGCCACTAGAAACCTTCTGTCCAATAAATAGGCCCAGACACTAGACAAAGTCCCAGGGTCGTTTTCCCTTCCCTCCACTTGAAATTGTAGAGTTCAACGTACACTAAGTCACCCAAGGCTATAATTCCCGTACCATAAATATTTTTTATTTAAAAGAAGAACTACACATTGTTTCTTAGTACATAAATGTTCTGAAGCTTGAGAATGAGTGTAGAAAGTATTGAAAGTTTTTGTAATAGCAGTTGCAGCATAATATAATAGGGATAGGTCAGAGAATAAATTTGCTGCCGAGTGCAGCTATATTCTATGATTTCGCTGCAAATTTCGTATTTCATCATTTTGACAGGATTTATGACAGCTAAAGATGGTGCATGATGAATGGTTGACATTGAACCCATTTCTTCCAATTAGACACGTTCATTAATCTCCATTACTCAGAAGATTTCATTTTAATTGTTTCGGTAGAATCAAATTGACGTGAAGGCCTGGTATTTTACAACACGACTGGCGGCACATTTGTCCTGTGCCTAGTAATGACGTCGTGACAATTACTTTGATTGCGATATTAAGACTTTAGGTTGTATAATCAGTGTTTAAGCTACTTTCCACGAATATGAGGGCCAAAGTGGAAGTGGAGTTCATTATTTTGGCGAAGGACAGAATTTTCTCGTTGAAAATAGAAATGAAAAAAAGATTATATCCAAATCAACGTTTTTGTATCCTCAGAGCACCGCTCTGCATTAACGAGAAAAGATTACTTTATAGAAGCTAGCAGTTCATATAATGGACATCGTTTGCGTTATCACATTTCTGTTCAACACCATTTGCCCGTTTCCTTCAGATGATAAAAGTGTTAAGGAGAGGAGTATGATGATGATGTTGAAACTGCATGGATTTTTTCACACATTTGCAACATTGTATTGCATTAATATTATGATTTTCCTTCGCTTCTCACGGCCAAAGTTAAGTAATTCAGTGCAGCACGAAAAAATCGTAGACTTTTATTAGATTCTTCTTCGGCGAGCACATCAGCGACAACTATATTCGCGAAAACGAGAGCAGTTAGCGCAACCAACTTCATTTGAATCCTTATGAGAGATGGCAAATGTATGCATGGATTACGAAAAGGAAGCATGCCTTGTCTCTTGTCTCAGAATGCATCAAGTGTATTATCATTTTCAAAACTGTGGAAGCAATTTACTTTATAGTAAAATGGTGAGTGGGGAAGTAGTACAGCTCTTGTCCCTTATTACTACTCACTCAGTCTATTTTCTTGTAGGTCTGGAGGATTAGGATTAAATTCATTTTGTCATCATCTTCATATATATTGCTGCAAGTGTAAAACCAGCATCTCCAACAGGCGCAGCGTTTCTGTCCGGCAAAACTGGATAGAGTTGTGGCATCCCAATGAATTATTTGGCAATTGCCCTATGGGGTAATGTGACACTCACTCAAAGTTATTTCAGCCGACGACGCTAAACATACCACAGATATTCACTAGTTAAGGAATGTCCATGACAAAAATGTACTCAGTTGGTGGAATAGCATAGCATAGCATACAGTAATGCGTGGAATTTGTAAGTTATGTCATACCATTTATGTCTGTGTCTGCTTTCTGAATACATGTAAGTCACGTTGATGTTGGGTTGCCTTGGATGGAAATTAAATTCTGTTTGGATAGTATGGCAGATTGAAATTGAACCCAAAGTAATTACAAAAAACTTTGGTGACAAGGGAAGGAAGGTCAAAAATTTCCCATGATATATAACATGCTTTCAGTTCAAATCAGTGGAGGTTTAATTGAAAACGAAACTTTTGTCTGAAGTGAACTGCACTTTATTATACATCAAATAAGCATTGTGCCTTACCTTTTAGGCGACGACGGGGAAAAGGGCTATCATTTCACATTCCCATATGAAATTTCCCAATTCCCATAAAAAAGTTGGTCATAGTATTGCACACAGAAGTTTAACAACTTTCTAAAAATTCTACCTTTATTGGGAACCGTCTACCATTTCTATAACGTAACACACGCACATGAAATTGCTTTAGTCTATCCAACCCACTACATTCCAGCTCTGTACACAACTTGGAATCACCACCAAGACAAGGTGAAGTAGTATTGAGTTGGTTGCATGAAGTTGGCTTACAAAAACGAGGATTACTCACTTCGGCCTCCGTTGATTACATTAACTAGACGCAAGCCCTGAAAATTTTCTAATTACTAGCAGGCTCATCATCACAAAATTATTGTGGAGTGGTGCTAGCACTTTACTGTGTGTAATGTACACCGTAACCATGTTCAAGCTTCTTAGATCTCCGGGGATTGTGTCACGTTTCTGGTACACATTTATGACATTAAAATAACATACCATAATGTGCAATCAGTTGCAATCTTTACAAGAAACGCGTTTGAGTAGGTGTAGCGCCAGCACTTCGATAGTTTTGGGTAATACGTAAGTGGCATCTTGAGCAACGTAGCAAAGGCGAGCTCCTTCTTTTGAAAATTACAAATCGCAGCTAGATCTTGCTTAATGCTAATAATAATCAGCATAATTTCGTGTCACCACTAGACCATTTCTGCATTAGAGGTATTTTCTGAAGACGAATTAGTGCATTTTGATACCAAGTCTACTTTACCTGATTCCGTGTTTACACAGTTTCACATATTCATAGATAGTGCTGCATGAAAAGCCTGGACGTACCTTTATACCGCGTTTTAAAAACAACACAAACTGCGCCAGACTGCGGAGTGAGTATTACTACCTAACATGCTTCCTGCAAACCGAATGCATTAAATCATTGCTCAGAAAGCGGAAAAGCACTTGAAACATCAAATAATGTAAAAGGAATGAAAGAGGGAGAATGGAAAAGCAAACTGAGAAAGGAAACTGCACAATGTAGCAACCAAACGTTGAGTTATGATGGATGAAAGGATAGCTTGCTCACAAAGGTAAATTAGTTGGATTGCTACCGTATAACTAAAACGTCTTGAAGAAACAAACATTCAACAATGAAAAGATGATGATGCAAAAATCATTTGTTCTTTTTCCGTGCCTGCTTCTGGAGCGAGATAGCTTTTTATGCATGACATTACTGCAAGTACAGCTCTGATGAAGAGCAGTATTAGTTTAAAGGATACAAAATAAATTGGTAAGCGTGATCCTATAGGGGCACATTACGCACTCTTGGATCGTATTGCCGAAATACAGAATTTTTGAAGGTACTCAATTCGTTTTATTGACGTATTACACCGAAGTATAAATTATGATGAGGCAGCAAAGTAATTCAAACGTAAGGATTACACATCGTGCAAGCAAACATGTGAAAGTAAAACATTCCACGTTTGTAAAGCGATTTCTCCCATCCCTGTTAACCAAATTGCAGAATAAGCAAAATCTTCTGTTTGTAAACTATCAACAGAAATATCGTTTCAACATTTGGTTTACATCTTTTACCAGAAAAAACAGGGAAGAGACCGGAAACGTGTGATATATTCGATTTCATGATTTTATTGCCAACATTGAAAGTTTGCTAGCCCTTTGTTCAGGGGCTATGAATATAACAATATTACTACTTTATAATTTTCAATGTCTAAAAGCTTTTATATAAGAAAACGAAGTTGTCTATTCGAGACAGGTTGGAGGTATCTACTTTACTCCACAATCACAAATGATCTGATGGAAAATGGTAAACAAAATTCTTGAGAATTTCCTTTCTCGTGCTGACATCATTGCTTTAGTCTAATTCTAGTATTTTTGAAAGTTGCTGACTACAGGAACAGAAATAACTCCCACTGCCATTAAATTCCAATACTTGTAAAGAGTATTTGGAACCATATTAATGTATTTTATTAAAAAATGAGTGGGTTCTTTTCCGTTTTAACTCATTAATTTTGTGAAGAGATTACGTGAGTACTAAATAAAAATGTCTGGAAAGGAGACTCTCGTTGTTCGCTTGAAAAAATGACAGCCTCCATAATTTTCAGTACATTCCGGTTTAAGATATATGCTTCTTGGTATAAGTATCTTCCACTTTCTTCTCCGAGTAAATATTAGCGGCCAGGTACGACCTTTTAAGTAAAATCTCTTCTCTAAATAGGAATAGAGAAACACTGTCCGTCCAGCAGCAGCCTACTTATTGCAGGAAATTAAGGGAAATATTAAAAAGAAAACTGTAGCAGTATATTGTAAGATATGAGTATACATTAAAATAAGAGCTCATGGAGCTCCAATCGTTCTCCCTTTGTTGTAAGTATGTATCTTTCTAACCAAATTGTTAGTCCATGCTGGTCCTGAGCTGAGGGATGATATGACTCGACGACTTTGGCAAACCTGAAGTGAAGATGGTCCTTTTTTAAACTAAAAGCCATTTTTTTCTTTTTTCGGAAAGATACACCACCACCCACCACTATCCCGGTGTTGAGGATGGCATTCAGCCAGGAAACCTTAGACAATCTTTGAGTTGGGAAGTTATAACATGTATTTTTGCACGTACGTACGTGTGGTGTACTCATATTTCTCCGTGTGTATTCTAGTTCTTATCCATTTCTTGTGGGTGTCTCTGGTTGAGCTACTTCCACTTCATAAGTACTTACGGAACATTGCCTACTAAGAACTACTGCCGTTCCGCTGTTCAAACTTGGGTTAGTGCTAGTGCATTTCATTTCATTGTATTATTATGTTACTGGTTGAGTGACTGGAAGCGGATTTTTAGAGTTTCAGAGCCTTAAAACGGAATTGCTTTTCTAAATGTATGTTATGTTCCCCACCTCTCTCTCTATCTCTTCCCTTTTCATTCTTTTTCTTCGTGGGTTCTTATTTAGTTGTTCATTCCCGGACCACAAAAGCATTTAATCTTTTATTCTCCCCTAGATTTACCTGCCATTATTCCATATCTTGTGAAATATTATGGACATATATATTTGTCGTCTTCTTGTAACAGAATGGGAATTCAGCACTAAATATATCTTCTACCAGATTAAACCGTCTGTCATACGACTGTGGGAGGAGAAGAAGAGAGTAACTTTTATTTTAGCATTTGCTTCTTTGACAAATTGAGACGTCGTGGAGATTAGTGCGTGGTCCAGTAGTCCACTTACATTCATGTATAAATTTTCCCCTAGTATGTTTCGTGACATTTCACATCTTCGTTTTAAAGACACCTTGCAGATTTACAAACCACGCGTAAAGAAAAATGTTGGACGGTGACCGACCATAAGTTCGCCGTGCTGTTGTGGCTTCTCTTTTTTCAGAAATGAAACCACAGCATTAAAATAGCCTGTCTGAATACAAATGGTAAAGTAAAAAGTAAGTCTTCAGTCGACAGCTTTCCCAGATTTCGTGGGAAAAGAAAGGTAGAGAGGTATCTCGTTTCTGGGATTTCCATTTTCGCAACATGTGACACGAACTAAAACATATCATGTTGTGTCCTAAAACACGATGTCAGGTATCACATTATATTTTACATGGAAAGAGAGGTCATAACAGCTTTTCTCTGCAAAGCACAAAGGAAGTTACCTGGCTGAAACCAATTTTGGATTTTAAGTGGCCGCTGCCATCCAACGTGGACATGTAGTTGGACCTCGTACTTAGCCTTGTCAGATTCTACCATTTATATTGAATTTCAAAGCCACAATCTGAATTGAGGAAATGATAAATTAGGGGAGATGATCTTCCTGGAAAGATATTTTCGGAATATATATACATATGCATGTACGTGTTCTTTTATCTTCAACAGCGACCAAAGAGTTTGGTTAATTTTATATTTAAACAGTGGAGCACATGACAAGAATAAAAACACTTATCCCTTAAAATATACAGAAAAATGGCCGTGGAGAGTTGCAAAAGGAATAAAATCAGCTCAGAATCCTTCCTTCCCCCTTCCTCTCCTGAAAGTAAAACAGAGAGCAAACAGAAGAAAGTGAGAATCAGAGACACTTCAGAAAAGTGAAGAGTTTAACTTGTTCCCTAGTTTCAAGCTTGGATTTGCATTCTTACTCATGCACATCGTTTTAACTTTTGTATTGCTATTTTCCCATGAAATTCGCTATACATCAAATAAACTGTGGATATGCTTTCTCTCTATACATTCCCTGTTATCTGAGTCTCCATACGGCGACGACTTTTGAAATACAAACATATATAAATCTTTAGTTGCTTATATAGAGCTAGCAATAAAAAGACAAAAGTGTGTGCTGTCAAATTTCTCAAAAACTACTATTCTTCAGACCTTTCATATAACGCAATATTTTTTATTTTGCTATTCTAACCCGGACCAGGTAAAAAATAAGTTTGTGGGGAGAAGGTAACTCACAATCAGACATGAGGTCGCCGTAAGAAAACAAGCAAACCAGGAAAACTTTCTTTTACTTGCCATCTTATACTTCTTACCTGTTCAAATGTAATATGTCGTTTGCATGTCCTTTTGGGGAGAGTACATTCATGCATTTTAGCATTACAACTTTTTTATGTCTTGTCTTGTAATGTCAAAAATGTAGGTTGTTACTACTGCAATATTATTATTATTATTATTTCTACAAGTTTAACGTAACGCATCAAACATAATATTATAGAGAATAGGAAGCCTAGCTTATAAAATACGAGTATACATTTTAGATGAGCTGACAAGCTGACACAGTTAAAGTCGTAAAGAGGAAGTTTTTAGCAATGCCGGATTGAAAACTTTTGTTTTCTCTCACTCTTATCTCTTCCTACTGAGTTCAGGGGCTGTGGTTTCTCTCTGGTAAGCTCAGTCTCGTGTGCTGGGTTCCAGATGTTATTCCACAAATACATTTGAGGCTCATCGAACATTTCGTGGTTATATAATCATTTACATTAACAAGGGAGAAAGTCAAACACTTATGAATTACTTATATTATTCTGAAGTCTTTTATTTAACAAGTAAGAGACAAGTTCAAATGCTTTCATCGTTCAAAGATTGTAGTCTCTAGTCCTTAGTAGAGTTTTCATTAAACTACATAGCAGATACTCGGAATGCTGAAAACCTATTACGAGCATAGTTAAGCCATCAGTAATCAATCATGTACATTTTCTTGCGACAAAAATATCTGTAATGCCTTCGTAAACCCAACGCCCATTAGGGAAAATACAAAGAAGGTGAGCATGTATCCAGCCAAACCACAACAGCTTTTATTCATTGATTTGTAATTTGTTCCATCAATCCAACATCCCACAATAAATTCTCCGGTCTCGTTAAAATCAAGGAGAAAGCTTTTTCTACGGAACTTCTCCCATAAAGGTGGGATGCCAGCTCATTCAAATTTTTTTGTACAAGATGTGTGCAGGCATTTCCTTGTAGGTTTTTTTTTCATGCAATAATACAGTTAGTGGTAAATTTAGTTTTTTTGCAGTCGCCTCTTTACGAGTGAATTTTTTCTTTTGTTCCTCTGTTAGTAGTGGATTTTAAAAGAAAACGAAGAGAGAAAAAGATGATAACACAATATAAAAAGAATGAAAAGCAGTGAGACAGCCAGACCAGGCATGCAGCATCATCATTCGTATAATTTCTGCCAGATGTAAAGGTTACTCAACACAAAAGGGAAAGGAAACGAACCAACGAAATGATGAAAGATGTGGTTTTCTGTTGTTCAAATGTGTGTTTTTTCTCCGCCAATGTTGTATGCATCATACTTTTTCATTTTAGACTTGAAGCACATGTACCTAAATAAAGACTTAAGTTTCTTCATTTCGTCTTACCTAGCTATACTTTTCTGACAACCCGTGGAGCCTTTCCCTAATTTTTAACAATAGAACCAAAAAATTACAAGGCTTGCCAGACATTCATATACTGAAAATGAGGGAGACGTTGGGACAGCAGGAGCTAAAAATCCTACGCTTGTTTTCTGGGAGAACAAATAAAATGAAATGTTGTATTATTACTACAATCCTACTGAATTAGTAAAAAAGGAGCCAAACCCTGAACTACAACCACTTCCAAAAAAAGCACGAATCCGACTCTCAAAATACTCGGAATTCGAAGATTTAATTGAGTATGACGACTGAGGACAGCATGAATTCGTATGTTCTGACGGATTCACGGTTTTTCAATTTAACTTCTCTTTTATTTGACGTTTCATGGGCGTGTAATAATGACTTACAAGTCGATTGCCAAGGCATAATAAATTGAATTGGTTACGAAACGAATATTGAAAAACGCG
Organism: Orchesella bifasciata; assembly: GCA_034697805.1. NCBI lineage: Eukaryota > Metazoa > Arthropoda > Collembola > Entomobryomorpha > Orchesellidae > Orchesella > Orchesella bifasciata. Next base: position 9,051 of record JAQGAP010001354.1, read on the forward strand.
TTGATTCGGCTATACTTATCGTGGCTGAGGCTGAGGGTACTTGGAAGTATGGTAAACATGTAGCTACACTTGCTTATTTTTAGCTTCAACAAGTTCTTGAAGCGTTTTTCATACAAACTATAAATTCATGGAAGGAACGTTTATCGACAGAAGCAAAGCAGCCAGTTCAAATCCAGACGTTTAGAGTTAGTGACATATGCTACTTGCATAGATTGCTTAGGCAAATGTGCAGCTCGAGATTTAATAAATTGTTTCAATGTACTGCAGCTTTAGTCAGTTCAAATGAAACACTCTTCTGTAGACCCCTGCTCGTTCTCACCAGTTAATCGAATAGAAAATATAAAGAAGGAGACTTGGAGAACATGGATCTTGCTGGAAAAATAATATATTGTAACAATATTGTTCTTAGAACAACAACCCACGCAACAGGAGCGTACTAAACCCCCTTAAATATCGTAATTACAGAATATAAAACGGCTGTATTGTAATCACTCGGTTTAAAAAATTGTTTAATGATATAAATTACAGTATATTTGAATCACAATTTTTGGTGGAAGGAAACGTTATCATTCAATATCAACCGAGTTGCCCTCCTTGACTTATCCACTTACCCATTTTTCTGGCCTAACAATCCGTCAGACAATAGAGAAATACAAACTTTTCTAAACTAAAGTTCAATAAGGGGGAATGAAGGAATTGAAAGGATCTTTTATGGACGATAACAAGTTATTGAAAAATACCTGAAAATCAAATGACTCTTCCAGTTATGCGGATTCTCAACGTGATTGGGTTCTTTCTTCCAAAAGCTGGAATCGTTTTTTGCTTCATTTTAGGTTCATTTACTACCTTACTACGTATTCGCAAAGTTAGTTATATTTTAGATCCGAATTTTCCCCAAACACCATTGAAAATGAATGGCTTTAGGGCATACATACTTAATAGACTGCTGATGGGGTGTAGAAATGTACATAACTGTATTTGTCGAAATAATAAGTTTGTTTGTCCGAATTGTCTTATCTTAGAAAGAGCCTGAATAATATTTTTGGGAGACATCACATCCCAATCAAAAAGCGATGGCATAAATATGTCATCATCGTCATCTTAGCGAATGCTGAAACGTTCATAAAAACGGTTTCTAAAGGATAGTAGTAAGATTGGAGCTCATTGCTCACATTCTTTCACCTTCTTTCGTTTTTCTCGTTCTCTTGTCTATTGCACAATGAGTGACTGTGTATTCACTCAACCAAAAATCTCCCTGATCCGGCTGGACTTGGGACAAAACGGGGATCTATGAATGAGGAGCAATGGAAATGTAGTCACCAATCCTCTTGATATTGTATGCACAGCAAAACGATCACAGCACGGAGTCTCAATCATCGGAATAGAGTTTCTTGGAACGTCATGTCATAACCATTTTCATTTCTTTTTATCCTACTTTAACTCCAATACTACTGGTACTACACCACCATATACCCTTGGAGACATTATTCGCGACTTGTTCACAGTCGGTTTTTTATGTGTAGCTTACAGAGCTTACCCTCAGATTGGATTTCGTTATAGGTAAGTATAACCATTTCATGTCGTCTACATAAAAGGGACTTAAGAAAAGTAAGAAACTCAATTAATTCCTGTTCCGCTTCTAGAAACTGTTAATTTATCAGCATTCAAACTAACACATTGCTCCACTTCTGAAAACAGATGACGCCCATTAGCTACCATCAACTGAAGCAGCTAAGTCAGCCACACATGGATACGGTTGACAAAACTTGAAAACTTTTCTGACTTCTTTTTCCCGTTCACCATAGAATGCAAGGATATAAAAATAATTGAACTTTGGTTATACTCAGCATATAGTAGTTACAACCAGCATATAGCGGCACCATGCATATTTGCTGAGTAGATCGGATTTTGATGTCTTCCTCAGCGGAACGGTGTATAAGAAATGGAACATTAAGAGGAGCCAACCTTTGCTAAAAAGTCTTTCTAATCCAATCTTAGGAACAACTAAATTAGTTATACACATACGTATGTTTGTATGTTTGGAGTGAAAATGAGTTGATAAACTTTCCGACTTCTTCCTCATTATTCCTGAATTATTCTTTCCTATTCCGAGTAACAATATTTTTCCGCTTCGTACGTAGTTTGGCAATCAAATTGGAAACAAGTTGAGATTAGCAATTTTTTTCGCGGTAGTAATCGAAGTCAACATCATTACAATCCAGCAGATATGCATAGCTAATCAGCCTTGCTGTATTCAGCGTAAATCAATGAACAATATCCGGATTTATGTGTGGTATTCAAGAACTTCATTGATTCAAAATTGTATGAAAAGTAAGTGGGATTAAGCATGTTATCCAATTCAGACAGGATTCAAAAAGTAGCTTAAGTATGTCAGTTTGATTGAAAAGTCCGAAGGCGTACAACAGATTGTCTTGAACTTTCAAAGACTTTGTGGGTTTAATTAAAGGGCGTTCACATGATTAATACATCATTTAACTTAATGCATATGCATAAACCATGAAAGTGAAACATCAACGAACACCTAAAATTGTCAAATCTAATTACAACTTGTATTTTTATTTTTATATGATTTAACTTTAACATCTCAGACATAATATACTCCGTTTCCAACCATAAAATATATTTTCATTTAGCCTAAACTTGCCGAATTGCTAGTGAAAGTTAGGCACATGTCAGATATTAACCTTCAAATACAAGCGAACTTGAAATCACGCCATTATCTAAGTTTAGAATACTGGAACAGATGCAGATAAAATATTAGCAAATATAAGTTTATTTTACTGCTCCATTTATACCAAGCTCTGAAGTACAAAGTACCAATATTATTTTGCAACGCAACAAATAGCATCCCTGACACCCTTTCAAGAGCGGATGAAACTGGGAAGGCGAATATTAATACGTATATTGGATGCACACTTTCTTACTTTTATGTATTTCATATTTCGGGAAGAGATTCATTTACTAGTTTGTCCATCTTTATTTTGCTTGTCAACACTGATCCACTTATCGCTTTTCTAGCACCTAATTTACACTATTGGTGAATGGTGAGGTGGATTTCATTGCAGATTGGGATTTAAAGTATGTTACGCAGGTATGAATACATTCATTGCATTGCAAGTTTTTTGTTGTGTGCTCTATTATATATCCAAACGTGTACCTGTCTAACTAAGCATTTCCCCTCTTCAACCCATTGCCATAAAATTAGCATGAATGATTTCATCACTACTGAATATAATGTTTACTTAACATGTGTATATCATTAACAGGAAGTAATAAATATAGGCACCGGCACTAGCCTGTGACCACGACATCTTCATACTGAATTGGTAGACCAAATATGTGTATACTTGAGGTTAGTATAGCTTGTTATAGACACACTCAAATATAGTGCACAACATGTTATAAGAACGAAACTATGAAAAGGAATATTATCCCACGTTACAACTTAGCCACAAATCCCAAGAAGCCTGACCGACTCACCTCAATGGTGCAATTCAGTTCTTGAGTAGTGAATAACTCCAAGAGGAGTTGGAACGAACTGGAAGAGGGTCTTGAAGAAAGTGGAAATGATGTTGGCATACATGTAACCATCAGCAGAAAAACATTTCAAAAAGACTACGGCTTGAACTACAAACTGGAAGGTTATTCTAATGATAAAACCACTTATTACCAGCATTCCGTGTGGAATCTATTTCCATTCATTTTTTTTCTCAAACATGAGGCTTCTCAACTTTTTAGGTATGGATCAACTAACGGATGGTAGGTTACCCACTTGAAGATAACCATACATTATTATTATATTATCATATATTGTGGCTGATTCTATTCAAAACTTGCAAACATAAGGGTAGAGGTACGTATCATATAAATAAAGTGTAGTGACGTTGAAAAGCACACTTTCATGTAATTACTCTATTACATATTGTTAGCACATGACATAATAACCATTTTTTGACATCTGAAAACTTATAAATCCTCCAAAGTACCATTTAGTTCGAAAAGTAAGTTTAACTACAACTACGTAAACCATACGAGAAGACCATGACCACATTTATAGTACAAAGTGTCTAACCAGACACACAATAGAAAATTTCCTGAAGAGACAATATTTCACCTTGCGACGAAATATGAATTTTATTACGATGTGCCATAATCGTATACTACAATGTATGAATGGCTTTTATGAGATATGAAAAAATGTCAGCACCATAAAACGTTATTTTATTTCAGTAGCTCTTCAAAACTCCAAGTCATCCATCCAGTAAAAGTGCTACCTTTATCTGTGGTTGGAAGTTGAATCAAAATTATAGCCAAGTGAGAATGATCGGTAGGTGTTCAAAAACGCTTAAAAATGAAGGAATACAACTCGTCGTCAGTTTCAGATTTAACATTGTTCTGTTTAATGTCAACCAGATGGATTTTCTGAGCCAACATTTTTAGAGCTTTTGACGTAGTTTTCACTTCCTGTAATCAATGCTGTGTAAAATATATGAATCTATTTTCAAGAAAAACCATGAAAATATCACTGTATTCCCCTGAATTCTCTCAGACGTACGTGCTCACAGCCCATCAGCGTGCATAAATGAAAGCGTGTCACAGCTCGTTGAAATTTCGTTGAACCCGGACTGAGCTTGCGATCAACAAGAAATCTTGGAAACAAGAATAAGAATAAACTTAATTCTTTGAAATTTTATCGATAGTTTTCTCCATTCACACTCTTGATTTTTAGAGATGAGCGGATTAACCTGTTCTTATTCAAGCTGTAAGGACAAAGTTCAAACAAAAATTGAAACGCTCGTTCGTAGAACAACTGTCAGAAGGATGAGAACGTGCATAATTTAGTTATATTTGAGTGTAGTGTAGTGACAAAAGAGGTTTGTAATGCTGTTGACCGTAATTAAACTGACAAGCATAATATGCTTGTCGGTTTAATTAAGGTAAACTATCAAACGCTCATAATATTATTATGTTTGATGCAAATAGCCGTTTCAATATGGTGTTACCTGAACCAGCTTCCAACAAACGATGTACACCTTGTTTATTTATTACTTAAATATACCATATATTTTTTTATGTTGCACACGACCATCCTGTTTGATGAATGACGGAGAAAGTACATATTAGAAACATGTCAGGACACAATAGGGAAAGAAAATCCGGTATTATTCAAGTACTATTTCAACCATTATACTATGTTTTATGATTGGTATAAAAGAAGAATTTTATTGGATTGACAGATGACCTAAAACACTACTCGTCTTTGCCCACAAGGCTTTGCGTGTATAAACACACGTAATGCTGATAATGATGCTGTGATAGCCTAGGCGGAAGTGTTTTTGTGTTTTTTTCACATTTTATTAGGCACTTCAATCACAGTTACTGAATTATAGTGTGACATTCTACCGTTTTCATCAAAAGGTTTAATGCGTAGGGACATGAAATGAGCTTCAACCTCGTTGCTTATCGTTAATAGTAACTTCTTCATTTGATGCTTTTGGCTGGAGTATAGTCAATTAGGTGAAAATGTCATTTCGATGCGTGTATACTAGTACAACCATTAAGGCGTAGAAAGTTGTAATGTTACATATATATATTTATTTGTTTTATTATTTAACTCAAAATACAAACTCACACCTTGTCGTACAACTGAGGTACTTTCTAATTAAACTACATTTGTAATTACGAAAAGATTATCAAGTCCATCTCATACAATGCCAATTGTCAAATCATGTGCGACGAATTACTTGTTTTTCCTTCAAAATAGGAGGGTTTACTCCAACAGGATAGGTCGAGTCAAGCATTTGGTGCCATATCACAATTTCCTCTAGTTGCGGAATGAGTTCCAAACCTGATTCTCCCCATTTTACATTATTATGACGGTCCTCTATGCTTTGGTGGTCAGTTACGATGTGCAGCTCTTCTAAGGATGGACATTTGGACCCCAAGTACCAGAGCCAGGAGGTGTTGTCAGCGAATTTAACAATCTTTCGTAAGTTTGGAAAAATACTCGAGGCGTTTCCGGAAATGCTTGCATTAATCGTTTTTATCACACAAAACTCGGTCTGCTTGACACTGTCCAATATTTCGAGTACAACCAGCGTCCTATGATGGGCACATATAGCTCTGATGACATCTCGCTCATCGGGTTTTCCAATCATATCAAACTCCGTAAATCGTAATTGTTCCAATGACCATCCAACCTTTGATACTTTTTTCAACCCGGCTGCATCAATCGTATTCACATTGAGTTTCCGCAGGTTTGGAAGTAACGACTTGAGAGTGTGTTTAGGAAGTTTGCGGGAGGCAAGCAAGTTTCCTGAACAGTGCAACGCTGTCAATTGACGACCGTATTGACGAAGAAAAGGCATTGCAGTGCTTTGATGAACATAATCAAAAAAATTCAGACTAACCAATTTTTCAAGTGTTGGAAGTGAAAGTTCGATATTGCCTTTTTGCTTATAAAGCCCTGCATTCAAAACTTCCAGTTGGGGAACATAAGCCAAAAGTGTTGATATTTTAGATATAGCCTGTTCTCCATTATACAATCCATTTTCAAAGACTATATCCAAACAGGACAGGTGATGACCATGTTTTGATAATAGGTCAATATAGCTCATTAAATCCAAGCTTTCTTCATTTCTACCCCTTGATTCAAACCGAAGAATAAGTCCGCGAGTGAAAAAAACATTTCTCTCCTCCTGCTCCCGGATTGTTGTCTTGACAAAATTTTCAACTTTTTGTCGGCTTGATAAGCAAAATTTGTGTTTAATATGGTCGAGCTCATTGTAATAACTACGATTGTCGCTCAACATGGTACTGTAAGAATCTTCAAAGCACCTATCAGGGGATGCTAGCTCTTTCTGTAAAGTGGTATCTACAGCAATTTTTATGGATCTGTTGACTCGGCGTAAATCCAGAATAGTCTTACTGCAGAACTTAGGCATTATTAGCGGAATGACCTACATAAATAATCAACAATTATTTCATTAGTTAATACACTATCGACATAATTCTTGATGATAGCCATAGACATGACTACAAATATAGTTGAAGCTCGCCGAAACCTGAGGCGATGGTTGCTGTAAAGCTTCAACAATACCCCTGCGTAACAATATGGTTGTCTTTTTCTTTGGGGCAGCCTGCATCAGATCAAGCTGAGAATTTTGTTGCCTTTTCAACAAGAACAGCTACCTCTACATTTCTATTGCATTTAGTCTATTGTCTAACAAAAATACTTACCAGCGGAAACAGATCTCGTACTCTTGAAGGGCGTGCAATCTGTCGCCACTCTGGGCAAGTATTAATAGCAGAGAGAAAGTTTTCAGCAGACAAATGCGTAAAAATTGTTCCCCACAACTGCAATTTGAAGTATATTGCATGGTTGGTTTTCTATTCACATGCTGTGTCTTTTCTTTACAATTTTTTATCTCCTTGAAATAGTTACCATAAGGTTATTAACAAATCTACTATTTACTTACTTCAGGAAGTAGCATAGGAGTAGTTATTGGCGACATTAGCGTCTCAGACTTCTCATTTCCATTCTGGTACACTGATGCACCTCTTCCCCGCTATCAACATCCTTAACCTTCAATTTCTTTGCAGGGGATGGCACTTGCATGATGATTCTAAAAAGCAATACGGATTTTAATGAATTGCTAATCAAAATAGTTAGCTGCTCAAAGTAGTAAGTTTCACACAGGTTATTGCAGTACAATTTCCATACTAATTTTGTAAGTAACTGTAATGTTTTAGCATCAACCAATCAAGAGACAGAAAGCCATAGATTCACTTTTAAACTCCATACCCTTCCAAGCTATTTACAACCATTTCTTTATGTTCGTATTCGATAACTCAAAGAACGCATCACGCATAATTCATTATCTTACACTAGTTATTATGGATTGTGAAATTCTGGCAATTGTGCACGTACCCTTTAATTGATTCGCCACGACACGACAATGCAGTGGGGTGTTAATGACCTTAATCAATCTATCAAGTGTCAATTTTAGTACCAATGGCACTAATTAAACTATAAGTTGGAGTTTCCATTATCATGAAAGGACTGACAGATGACAGAGAAGAAATTAGGAATGGTTGTAAAGTTTTGCTATTGGATAAGCATCAGCTAGCTGTTATCAGTAATAGCTAATATCAAACCCAGATTTCGTTTTCTCATTCACACAATTTTATTGCCATCTCACATTTGTCACAAGGTTGCAGTGCAACCGTTGCACTACAGAGTACCTTTTTAAAGTAGGTGTGTGTGCTTGGCACGGCTCAGAGCCGTGCTCACTGGAAGGCTGATATAGCTCTGCCCAATTTCCTCAGTTGCTGCTGTGGTGCCAGTTTGCCTTACCCGAATATTCGACATTTATTATTTTGCATTTGACTAACTCTACGAGCATTCCAGGAGCTCACTTCACCAAAAAATGAAAATCGCTCATTTTCTGCTAGTCGATAGTACTCATGTGTGTACGTAACTATGCTAAACAATTTATTTTTAAAATCTCAAATTTTGAAGTTATGAGCAATTTTGTAAAAAATATTCTTAATTCATTTGAACGGATTTTGTGGAAACACGGTTACAGATATTGACTTGATTCCTTTTTTAATAAACATTTAGTCGCTTTTCTGAGGTAGCGATTTTTTATTTTAAAAATACGATCACCCGTTTTGGCGCCACAAAATTTCAAAGTTTTAAATTCAAAATATTTTATGCAAGAAGAAATGAAGTTGATTTTTTGACATCGGATTTGAATTCTCCATCTTAAAATACATCTACAACATCAATTCTATTGTAAAGTAGGCTCATTATCATGAGATTTTGATGATTTGTGGTTTTCAAAAATGTTATCCCACACAAAACCTATGGTATAGTTGGTTAGGTTAGGTGTCATTCTAATGCCGCGTCTAAAATGTTTTTGTGAGTTTACGGTAACTAAAACTAAAAATCATCAAAATCTCGTGATAATCAGCCTACTTTTCAATAAAATTGATGTTGTAGATGTATTCTAAGATTGAGAATTCAAATCTGATGTCAAAAAATCAACTTTGTTTCTCCTTGCATAAAATAATTTGAATTTTAAATTTTAAAAATTTGTGGCGCCAAAACGGGTGATCGTATTTTTAAAATAAAAAATCGCTACCTCAGAAAAGCGACTAAATGTTTATTAAAAAAGGAATCAAGTCAATATCTGTAACCGTGTTTCCACAAAATCCGTTCAAATGAATTAAGAATATTTTTTACAAAATTGCTCATAACTTCAAAATTTGAGATTTTAAGAATAAATTGTTTAGCATAGTTACGTACACACATGAGTACTATCGACTAGCAAAAAATGAGCGATTTTCATTTATTGGTGAAGTGAGCTCCTGGAATGCTCGTAGAGTTAGTCATTTACTAATCTGCTATAGCAGCTGATCCGTTCACCGTTAGTTACCTTCGTTCGTTAGACGGTGAGATTATCTCAACAACAGTTTATTTTTTTAAATTGTTTTACTAGGCAGTCATACGTTATTTATCGATGTTCATTGAGTCGGATTATAGGTCAAACTTGTTCGATATTGATGGTTAAGGATAAAGAACGACAATGCATCTTTAGGTAGTGGATGTGTGAGCTCAAAACTTTTGCTTAGCTCAGACGCTAACTTACTTATTTATTGTAGTCCGAAAATATTCGAAGATAGTAATATTACCTAATTCTCCTTCAGGTTAGACTATATTTGTTAGGAAGTCTACATCTTCATGTCATACGGAGGCGGTAACATTTCATTCACTCAACAGTATTAAAGTTCAATTCAGTAGACTAGCCTGCATTGCAAATTAGTACTGAAACTCACGCTACCACATTCCGTACAAATCTATGTTTCAGTTTTGTAATTTAGCTGTGGATTTTTTTAAACTTCAGGGTAGACCAATGCTTGAAAATGTTTGCAGTTTTATAACATTATCCTTAATAAAAACTGTAGCTACTGCACATTGCATTTTACGCATACAAATGTGTTTCGTTTGACTTTACGGCTGCTGTCTTGGGTTCGGCTTCGGCCTGATACTTTATGCTGGACTGCAGAAGACAAAGACGATCGAATTTATGTATATATGTTTACGTACAGATTTCTCACAGTGCCCCGTCCCGTCGTCCGCAATAAAAACTTTTGGTAGAGATTAGTGTGGGAACAGGCTGCTGTTGACATTTTCACACAGCAAAATATTTATACACGTGCTAGTGTGGTTAGCTAGGTTGGTGAGAGTAGTAAGTAAGTAGTAGTCAATGTTGGTGGCGCGTTGTGCTAATCTACTAGAGTGTGGTCATGTCAATACTAATGTTTAATCTGATAAACAAGGTTTTTTTTGATTGTATCAAGTCGAAAATCAGATTCTTCAGGTTTCAATCATCTGTAGTTGTTTGGTTAGGTTTGAAATAGTATCATTTGTTTTAGTTTCTGTCCAGTTTTCACGATGGAGTTTCTAACGAAGGAGAACGTGGAGGGTAAAATTGTTACTGACAAGGTACGTCAATCATTCTTTATTTAATCATTCTTCATTAATCATTCTTTATTTAATCATTCAATCTTTAAGGGAAACAAAAAGGGAAGTATTATCTAATCTCAGTAGTTGGCTTTGTCACAATAAAATACAAAAAAATAGTGGCATAATAAACCCTAAAATCTTCCAAATATATATGTATTTTGTTTTTTATTACACAGGTTAGCTGTTATCTCTTTTATATAAAAACTTTAAGTTTTTTATTTTGACATCAAATTCGTTTTTGACATTTAATACGTTAATAAATTAGTACCCTCATATTCAGCTTTCTTGTAGCATAGCTCCAGTAATATTAAAAATCATTCATCTCTTAATTAAAATTCTAAACAAAATATTCAGTCTGTCTCATGCAATTGTTGCACAACTAAATTCTGAGGTTGCGATACCGAAATGTATGTATAGCACTATTTCTCAGGTAAAATTCTATATACAAATGAGAGTTGCAAAAAAGGCTCATTAAGCGCTGTCCTTTTCCAAAATCGAATCTTCACTTTGTTTGCTGGTCCCGAAGTCAATCCCTGACTCGTCTGGGTTTTCATCATCACTTAGATTCTACAAGAGAAAACATCATATTTAGGAATGTAAGGTTTTATAACATTATTCTGATAATGCCATTTCTTAAGCTTCGTTGAAACTATTTTAACGATACCTCTATCATGCTGGCAAGATGTTTTGCTTGTTCCACCATCTCTTCTAATAAAGTTTTTTCGTGCTCCAGTTCCTCAACTCGCTTATGAAGACCCCAATTCTCTTCAAGGGCTTCCTCCAACGCTTGGCGACGAGTTTCAGCTAACTCTTTCCAATATTTCAGTGGAGCCTCTTCTGTGAATTGAACAGGAATTTAGTTAGGTTTATATGCAGCTAATGTGTCACAAAGTTTTAAGGCTACTTTGGAGAAATTTCGGTCGTTGATCTGTCAGAAGTATATATTTCTTTCATACGATTTGCGAACAGGTTAAGCCCTTCCAATTCTGCTTTCGTTAGTTTGCGAATCTGCTCATCTTTCAGGATTTCAAATAGCTTCTTGAACGGCGAGTATTCCTTCAGCGTGTGACGATTTCCCAACAAAACGACTTTACTCCTAGCTCTGGT